>ML805031.1:21707-77039 GCA_009831015.1 Picea engelmannii | reverse complement strand
AGTCAACTATCAATGAGGTTCTCGATCCCAAAAAAACTTCATTTAGGCCCTCAAAATGGCCTTAGACGTTTAGGAACCGAAAAAATGCTAAAAATATTAAGTTGCTAGAAGAATGATTTGAGCTTGTTGGAATAGGTGGGTGGCCAGCGATATCCACCTAGATAAATCCTCCATCGTTAGGAAGCAATGGTCTCCATTTCATTCAGTGCCCAGGGGGGAGAGGCAAAAGCGTTTGTTGAATCTACATCTTGATGAGTTGCTTGCCTTGCTAGAGAAGTTGCGTTGCTTAGTTGATGAACCTGTTGTTGGCGAGGTTGAGTATTTTCAACTAGTCGGGATACATGAGATGACTATTTGAAAAATGAGTCTTTGCACTTTGTTGCAATCTTGTCGACCTGCTTCTCTTGGATAGAGGGTGCTTGGGCCGAGGCTATAGTGGTTGCAATGTCCATCTATTCACCTTTTGAACAGATTGTGAAGAAGCTTAATTTTTTGGTATGAGATACTACCTTGCGACACTATTTAGGTGGGACAGTAATTGGAACTACCTCTGGCATCATGTAGAGATGATCCCCCCGAGTAAAAATGACACTATGAGGTCGAGACTCATAGATAACATGGCTCTTCCACATATATAGCTGGCCCAAGAGAACATCACATACATCCAGCAGGGAAACATCACATAATAGCTCATCTTTGAAGGGTTAGATGTCGTATGACAATCATCACTACTGGATGGCACGAAGATTGCGTCCCTGGCGAAGCCACACTATGTTGTATGGATGCGAGTGTGGTGTTGTCGACAATCCCAACTGTTTGAGGACCTCTGCTGAAATGAAGTTCTTCTGGCTTATGTTATCAACAATAAAATGCAGCGGGGTCCCCTTCACCCACATATTTGAATGAAAAATGCGCTACCCCTCCTTAGGATCTGTTGGTTCTTCTAGTTGAATTGTTGTTGTCATGACAATAGCAGTGGGGTCTGCATCGATGATAAGTCTCCTGCCAATATTTTTTGAATCAGATTCCAAACCAGGGTTAAACTCCTTGTCTTTGATATAGACCACCAATGATTGTTTTGATCGACATTCATCAGTGTTGTGCCAGGGGATTTTGTGGAAATCACACCACTTTCCATTGTCCTTCGTATTTCCGTTACCCTTCTTTTCCTGTGGCTTGGATGGGTTTTCAGAAGGTTGTTTTTTAGGGTCGTCTTTATCATACTTTGGTTGTTGTGGATTTGTAGACCCAAACTCCCGTTTTCTCTGGTGCCTAAATTTTTGCTCGATTTTGACAACATATCGATAGGCAACTCCCAGTGATGAGATGTCTAGAAAATCCATTTCGGTTTGGATGTACCTGTGTAGAGCCCTACGGTATTTCAAAACCAAATTCCAATCATATTATTTTATACCCATCTTGGTGCGCAAGGTATGGAAGGTGTTGGTGAACTCCAACACTATTTGGCCCCTCTCTTGATGCAATGTGGTCCATCTCATGTACTGGTTGTCATAGTTACCAATAGGGTAATATTGTTCCTAGACTGCATCCAAAAAACAATCCCAAGTGGGCTCAACCCCATATATTCCAAACTCCTTTGTGGAAATTTGATCCTAGTAAGTTTCCCACCAATGTTTGACATGGGAGAGAGCCTTAAGGAGTGTGAATGTGATCTTTTCCTTGTCGAAAAAATTATGAACAGAGAAATAACCTTATAGCATATTTAATGATTTTTCTAGGGCATCTGCATCTATCTGTCCTTCAAATATGGGAATATAAAAATTAACTTGTACCTTGAAAGGCGAGGTGCCTCCAAAGTGGTTGCTTGATGAAGAGGCATCAATTGTTATCGACAGGCATTGAAGGATGTGGGAAAAATTATCCATCATTTCATCCCTCTGTCACGTGAGAGCTTGCTCAAGCAACAAATTAATAGAATCGTCTGCTCTGTCATTTTTATTTTCTTCTGCCATGGAGGGTTTCTTGGGCGTGCGAGAGCGATTTTCCTCAAGAGAGATAATCTCTATACCCAATTTGCTATACTCGGACCTCATTAGGGACATGCACTGCAAAAATCAAGAGCAACATGCTCTAATACCACTGATCCAAATTATTTTCGGGAGGAAATGAGAGCGGAGATATAATAAATAAATGTACATAGATATCTAAGATATCCAATAATATAACAAAAATATATCAAAGGCGAAACCACAAACACAGAGATACAATAATACACAATTTCTATTAATGAGCGAAATGTACAAAACTGTAGAAATACAAAGTGAAAGACTCGCTAGAATGGTGGCAACTTATCTCTGAGAAGAGATGTGACAGCTACTCACATTCACAAGAAGATGATTACAATGAGGCTCTAAAGACCTTTTTAACATAAATAAAATCCAAAACTGTAACCCCAAAAGATGAAAATCCAACAGTTTTGTGGACCCCATTTTGGGTAGTTTGGTGTATCAACTTCCTAGGGGCATAACTTTGGCTTACAATCTTCGTTTGGGGCGCATGATAGCTCGTTGGAAAGGTATCGTCGTGGATATTCTTTTTTGGGGCTCAATTAGAGCCTTTCTATAACATTGAGGTGCTTGATCCTGAAAAAACTTCATTTAGGCCCTCAAAATGGCTCCAGAAGTTTAGGAACCGAAAAACTACTAAAAATAGTAAGTTTCTAGAACACTATTTTGATCCAGTTGGAATAGGTGGGTGGCCACTGATATCCATATGGATAAAAAAGTATCATCATAATCAACACCTTCTTTCTGTACAAATCCTTTTTCCACGAGCCTTGCTTTGTGCTTGTTAAGTGAGCCATCTGATATGTACTTGTTCTTGTATACCCACTTGCAACAAATCAGTTTGGTTCCATATGGAGGGTCCACCAACTTCCTTGTCCCATTCTTGATGAGAGAAACATATTCCTTCTGCATGGATTCTTTCCATTCATCATGAGAAGTGTCTTATTTAAAGGAAGTTGATTCATGGTTAGCAGATGAATTCAATTCACAATCATATGAAGCATCCATGTCAACTACATCATCTAAGTTTGAATTTTCTACATTACCTCGATCTTGCTTTGAGGACAATTTGGTCCTTTCTTTATGACCTCATTAGGATGAACACTTTCAAGTGTTTTTGTGAGCCATTTTGGTGGACCTTTCTGAGATGGTCCAGGTTGCTCGGTTGATTGAGATGGTGATAATTTCTCATCAAGTCTCAACTTTTCAATCTTCTTGATCACATCATCCAATTGAAATTTAGGTTCTGATGAAGTGGCAGGAACTTCTTCAGGTGGGGGATATGGTGCTACACAAGGAGATTCCAAATATTGACCCAAGATAGGGATCCACCCTTCAAGATGTGGAATCTCATCATCAAATTCATGATATGTCTTTACACGAGTAAATATGTCTAGATGATCAAGCTACCTCTCAATAGTTTCTTATTTCTTGGAGGATTCAAGAAAGATCACATCTCTGGAAAGGATGAAATTCTTGTTTGTCTCATCGTAAAGACGATACCCCTTGGTGGTATTTGAGTACCCCAAGAAAATTTGCTTCTGACTCCTTGCACCAAGCTTACTTCTTTTCTCCTTAGGAATCAAGGCATAGCAGGTGGAACCAAAACCTTGAAATGCCTCACTGAAGGAGTGTGGCCATACCACATTTCATATGGAGTCTTGTTTCTAATATCATGAGATGGAAATAATTTTTGACATAAACTGCATCAACCCAAAACATCAATTTAACATTCTTGAAAAACATCATGGAATGAACCATGTTAAGGAGTGTCATGTTCATTCATTCAACCACACCATTTTGTTGGGGATTGTATGGAACTGTTGTTTGATATTTGATCCCATGTTGGTGAAGGTAACATTCAAATTCATTAGAAGTATATTATGTTCCATTATTAGTGCGAAAAAAGCCAATATGAGTCTGAGCTTCATTTTGAATCCATACATAAAAAAATTAAATGTTTCAAAAGCTTGTGATTTCTCTTTCAACAAATACACCCAACACATTCTGGTGTAGTCATTAATAAAAGTCATGATATATTTATTTCCATTTGCATAAGGAACAAGCATAGGGCCGCATAAATCAGAATGAATCGGTTCAAGTCTTCTACATGATCTGGAAGTAGAATCATGGAAAGGTTGTTTGATATGCTTTCCAAGAACACATGCATCACATTGTTTCAATTTTCTAGGAATGGTAGGAAGACAAGAAACACCATTCTTTCTCAATAAACGAAGACTGTCATAATTAATATGGCCAAATATAGCATGCCACAAAAGACTATATGGAATTATACTTGAGTCATGATGAGAGAGGTATGCAGTAGTGTGTGTATGGGAAGATGTCCCATTCAACTTCAACAATATTCCATCTTCTATTCCAGTCATGACAACCTTGTTGTCGGAGTCCTTCCTTATCTCAACTTTTCCACTAAACATATGAACAGATTGGCCTTGCTGTCTGATGTGCACAAGGGACAACAAGATTATTTGCAGCTCTAGAAGATAGAGCACATTGTGCAGAAGAAAATCTGAAAGTTCGAGCAACTTAAGCATGATGGTGCCCATTCTTGAAGGTTTGAGACTCGATTTGTCTACAAAGTACACTATGCCATCTACATTGTCATCAAAGTAATCGAAGAAGTCTCTTTGAAATTTCATGTTGAAGGTTGCACCTGTATCAAGAATCCATGCATCTCCCCAAGAAGAAAATGAAGTATTAAATAAATCTTTAGTCACTCCTATATTGCAATAGGAAACAACATAATGTACATGGGCTTTACCTTTTTCCAGGTATGAGGTTCTATCTCTGTCATCTTTGATCTTCTGCCATGGAACTCTGTAGTCGGAGGCTTCATGTGACCCATTCATTCTGCAGCGAGTACAATGAAGGTCAATTTTTTCATGAGGAATATGCCAACCCCCCTTGCCTCTGAGTTTCTTCTTTCTACGACGTTTCTTACTACCTTTATGTTGTCCATTAAATGAAGTTCTTATAAAACCCATGTTGCACACTGGAGAAGGTGCACCAAAGGTACAACGTTGTTGCACCAAGAATGCAATTAGGCTGCACTAATAAAAATGAACAATGGAACCAAGAGACTTCTTAGCTAGTGAAGGCAATCACTCAACCTTGAGGAATGAGTAACGTGTCAACAAAAAATAGTGATATGATCACTGGATCAAGACACCATTTAGAAGTTGGTCATGATACACCATCTATGCACACTCCAATTCACATGTAAAGTTACACAAAGTCACTAGATAGAGGTGATATTTGGATGGAAAAAAATATACAAGGTGGATCCCGCAGATACAATTCCTCCACATTTACTTTTACAAAGGCGAACCTCGTTCCAGTTCTCAATTCGTGGTGGACACAATATTTAGTTTGTGTTTATACTTTTAAAATACTAGCCTAAGTATTTTTCACCTTTGTATCATAGCGGTAGAGTGCACTAAAATACATAGTGTGTAAAAGTGTTCCCAGTGTGTCGAAGAGTGTCAAAGATGCAATTGAGCATGCACATATATATTAGTTTGCGGTGGGGAATAAGACAACACAATTTATTTATACCATTGAAGGCAATCTAGGATACCGGACTTTCGTCAAATATTTGTACCATAAGCCCACGTTCATCACAATGAAGTTGAGCGATATTGGAAAATCCAATGTATGGCGAGGAGAATGGAGGGACATTGAATGTTCTTGGAGTTTGTGGAAGATATTGCAACAAAGAACCAATGATAATGCAATAATAGACCAACAAATATACATATATTAGAGAAGGGAGGTATTAGTGATATGTATGCAATAAAAAATCAGTGATATGGATATACCAATGATAGGCCACAATGTGTTCTTGTTAGGTATTGTAGAGTACGATGATACCGGTGCCTACCACTAGCTCATGAGGAATCCTCAGATGAATTGATAAAGATATTGTTGTAGAAATATCACTGCCCACTCCAGATTTTGTGCTCAACACTCATGGTGGTGACCTCGGTATGTGTACGAGCCAAAGTGAGTCGAAGGTGAACTCCAGGCTGAAAATAAGTTTTAAAACCAAAACCAGATAGATGAGGTAGAGTATCCCTTGATATGTCTCAACTTCGAGTAGCTATAAGACTTGGATATGCCAGGAACAATTCAAGTGAGTAAGTGGTTTACAGTCGATGGGAATGGACGAAATTAAGCAGCATGAGAGTGAATGGTTTAGGGTTTCACGTAGGAGTCCAATATGATGAGGATATAGTTCAACGGTCAGTCCTGGTCATGGGAATATGAAAAGGATATGGAAGACACAGAATCAGACTGTGAAGACAAAGATAGGCAGTGGACATTTTCTGCATACTAGAGGAAACACTCATGGAGTTGGTCGGGATCTGATACCACTGTTAGGCAAAGGATGGCAGAAAATAACTCCACACTTGATGTGTTTGACATTAACATGATAGGTTAATAAATATAAAATAAATGACTATTGGTCTTCCATAACTGAATACATTTCCTATCACCTACGACTATTCATATTTACAATATGTTACAAGTAACACATCCATGAAGGATTCTGTGTCCAACAATCTTCAACCTTCTTAGTGTTACAAAGGTGACACACTGTTTCATCCGATGGAGTTTTAGGAATTGACCAATGCCTTGTTTCACTGTGGATCTTGTGAGAATTTGTTCTTATCTTAGCAAGGGTTATTTTTTTCTTTACACTTGTCAAAACATAGAGATAAATTTTATCTTCTAGATTAGGGTTGATTACATCCTTATAGTCCCTTATTTTTTTTCCTCTAACTCTTTATCACACCACATTTTCTCCTTAAATTTTGATTTAATGATATTTTAATAGTATCCTTATTTTGCAAAATGGTGTCTTCCATGATTCCCCAATAGCTTAGCCAATTCTGGACATCTTTATGCCATCCTCGCTTGAGTCGAATGTGGTTACGACTGGATTTTGAAGTAAGTTTAGGAAGCCTCTTGTCTTCCATGTTGTTTAACTTTTTCTTATACATTAGTTATCTACCCATAGCCATGCTCTTAATGGGGGAAAGGCTTGCCTCTAAGAGAACAATGGGATAGGGCATATTTCCTTTAATTTTGAGATTATAGGTTATAAAATTATTTTGGATTTTCTCTATATTTCTCCAAGATTCACGAGAAATAATCCATCCCCAGACTTCGAATTCATATAGAATAACAAGCATAAAAATATTCTCAAAGAGGAGTTTCTTCTTATCCCATATCCAAAGATCGTTGATTTACACTTGTTTTCAAGTCCATAATAAGCTTTCCATCCCCCAATAATTACTTTTACAATGCTATAATTCCAGTTGAGCTTGCACTGAATATCGATTCCAAGATATTTGTATGAAGTCACTTACTCCAAATTGTTGTTGTCATATACGAAGGTATCATAAGTGATCTTATTGGATTTAATGATCATGACCTTAGTCTTGTCAGTATTAACAGTCATACCCATATTGGAACAAAAGTCCTTGAGGATTCTTAATTGGTTTTCAAGATCGTGGGGACTCCTCACCAGAAGAACGATATCATCAGCATAAATAAGAAGATTGATGACTATATCAGTGAGAGTAGGGCCGACACAACCTGGTTCTTCCAAGCAATCTTCTAAATTGTCAATGTATATGCCAAAAAGGGTAGGGAACAAGGGACAACCTTGCTTGACTCCAATATTGCAGTTAATCTCTTTCGAGCAACCCTCAATGTTCTTAAACTTGGAAAAAACGTTCTCATACAACCTTATTGCAACAATCCTCAACTCAAAAGGAACTTTTATTTCTTCTGTTAGCACTGAGAATCACCCTCAGGCTGCAAGAGGATAAGCCCAATACCCTTCAAAATGTAAATGTATTAAAATGGTTTGAGTGGGTGGATCAACTAGACTGCAAAGAAAGGAAACGGTAACAGACGTTGTTGCAGATCAGTCCTAAACCATTGGGCAATGGAGTCATAAGTATCGTGCTCAATGAAGGCATTTAAACTGCTTATCAGACAAAGGATTTATGTGATGATGAGAAGAAAGAAGACAAAATGTGTCTGAGTAGTAAACGATGAAACATGGGAAAGATGACAACATATCCTCCACCACCTCTGGAATCCATAGATCAGAGGTGCTACCTCAAGACAAGAAGAAAACAACAAGCATCTGAGTGATAAACGATGAAAGATGGGCAAGATGACAACAGATCATCCATCACCTAAGGAATTCATAGATGAAAGATGCTACATCCAGACAAGAAGAAAAACAACAAAAGTCCGAGTGATAAGCGATGAAAGATGGGAAAGATGACAACAGATCCTCCACCACCTCGGGAATCCATAAATCAAATATGCTACATCCAGACAAGAAGAAAACAACAAATAAACTAAGAATACAGTATGATAAAACAACTGAAAGGAATCTTCATTAACATAGTATTTTACAATCCATGCCACTTTGGCTTACAAACTGAAAAATACAATGCCCTTCTCATAAGGCTCTCTCAGCTCTCCAGCCTCNCCCCCCCCCCCCCCAACTTTCTCAAAACTTAAACTGATCTATTTATAATTAGATCAGTCCACAACTGCCAGGAGTATGATCTGGCCATCCCATTCAAGGATTTTCGTCTGTGCACCCCTTTGTCAGACTATGTGTGTTTCCTCATGTCAGATGCGATCTAAAGACAATATAGGTCTTTCTTCTATCAGAAGACAAGTTGGATCGGCATGGGTCTGTTGGAGAAACTACCCTCTGTGGTACCTCGGGTTGACAGTCCAGTATCCTCGGCTATGGCTTCCACGCTTTCTATTTATGGAATGAGCTAAGGTTTCAACTACTAGTCCTTGTTCATTAACTGAATCCTCCTCAGGATCGAGACGTGGCCCGACAACTAAAGAGTGGCCACATGCTTCTCTTAGATTTGACGCTGAATAAGCACGTGATTGCGGGGCCGTCAAAGGTGGTTTGGATCCACACCACTTTTGAACCCGCAATTCACCACATTCTTCCACGTAGCTCTTCCGCTATACCATGGTTTCAATTGAGAGACCGCTCAATAATTTTATCGTTCGAGCATGTTGTGTCCCCGCAATGAAACATGGTCGTTGATCTGGTGCAATCTGTGATTTGGAAAAGCCCTGCTTTTGCTGCCACACACCGCTCTTGGATGGACCCTGCTTCCTGCTGCAAAGATCAACGACTCTCAATTACTTCAGGAGTTTTTCTTCTGCTTGCTCGTGCAATCATCCGAAGTGAGAGATCTGCCTCCACATGTTCTCATGTTTTGGGTGACCGAGATTTACTTTGGGAGTTCGGGCTTTGAGATATTTATCCTGATTGCTTGCGTAATTCTCTGAAGTTTCGAATTTCCTAAGTGAGATATCTGGTGATGCATGGCCTCTTGATTTGGACGACCAAGATTCACTTCCGGAGTTCGGGCTTCGAGCCTTTTTCTTCTACTTGCTCGCGCAATTTTTCGAAGTGTCGAATTCCCAAAGTGAGAGATCTGGTGACGCGTGTCCTCAGCCTTCAATGGCTCAGATTTACTTCGGGACTTCGGGACGCTTGTCTAGTCGTTAATCCTTGCACAACTTTTAAACTCCGATTGTCCGAGAGCTGCTAATCTGAATGACATATGGGATCTCCATCGTGGAAAATCAAACCTATTGGTTTCTTGTACTCAAACTCGAACAAACCTATTTTGAATGTTGCACTTGGATGTTACCTGTGCAACAAAAAACTTGGTCGTCCTATGAACTTGACAACTTTATGTGATAACATCTTCCAACCTATTCCAAAGGTTTTTCTTGGTGACCGTGTCAAACACTTTTCTATTGTCAACAAAACAACAAAAAAGATTGGTTTTAGTATTGTGTAACTCCTCTGCAATGGTCCTAAAGGTAACAAGATGGTCCACAATTGAATGATATCTCCTAAACCTGGCCTAGCCTTTATATCTTTTACCATGACTTTCTATCCAAAGGATAATCTCTTTTCCAAAATAATTCCATAAATCTTGTCTAAAATAGGGTTAATCATAATGGTCCTATAATGAGAGGGAATGTTTATATCCCCATTTTTAAAAATAGGAACAATGCAACTTTGCATCCATGGTTTAGGGAAGCCTTGCTTGACTACTAAATTGAAGAGCTTGTGTATGTGAGGGATGAGTATAGGCCCTTTAATTTTAAAAATTTCAGCTTGGTAGCTTTCAATGTCCTTAAATTTCCCATTTGCAAGCCGCTTAACCCTGAACTCTATGTCATCCAAAGAAAAAACCTCATCCTCTGTAGAGACAATAGGAATGGTGTCCATGGAATTAGGGAACTCGTAAATAATTTTAAGGTAGGAATTCCATTCCCTTAAGGGAATCATATTATTTTCTTTAGTATTGCGGATTATAATTTTCCTCCATAACTTTTTAGGATCAAGCTTAGATAGTTGTGAAAGCTACTCTTTCCTTTTATTGATATAATACCTTTTTTTACTTTTCATTAAGGATTTGTATGTATTGATCTTATTGAGTTTTAAGAACTCATTAGAAGCATCCCTAATGGATTTCATAACAATTTTACATTCTTTATCATACCAAGGGTTGGTCGTTCTATTTTTTTTACAGGACACCTC
The DNA here is from genome assembly GCA_009831015.1 of Picea engelmannii. Taxonomy (NCBI): domain Eukaryota; kingdom Viridiplantae; phylum Streptophyta; class Pinopsida; order Pinales; family Pinaceae; genus Picea; species Picea engelmannii. Next base: position 66,371 of record ML805031.1, on the reverse strand, counting down.
GGAAGAGAACTTGTTAATAGAAGTGGAAAGGGTAGTTGTAAAATTATGATAGAGGTCTTCAATGTTGTCCTTATAAGTTAGGAGATGTAATTCACTATTCAAATCCTTTAAGAAAAGGTCAACTTTACTTTTGTCAAAGAGCAGTTGCCTTTGATTATTAGAATTCTCTTCAATGGCACTCTTGTGCATGGAAAAGTTTAGAGTTAGGGTTAAAGGTCTATGATCAAAATCGGGTTCATGGCCATTTAAAAGGTTAAAAGTTACTATTTGGTTGGAAACGAGGATATCAAATATCACATAATCTACGACATTACTACCCATCCCATGAATATAAGTCATATGGTTGGAGTTTGGCCACTTCATTACTCCATTGCAAATTATTAGGTCTTGAGAGATGCAAAGCTTGGCCAACTCAGTACGAAAAAAATTCTCAATTAGATCTTCAGAGCTTCTTTTGTAGCTATTAGTTAGAACAAGGTCCCTATCTAGCCATAAAGTAGTATGGTTGGAATCATGGCTTAAAAGAATAGCTTGGTTAGTTGCATTCTTAACATTAAAGTCTCCTACCATGAGGATATTACCTTCATTTTTCAAACTATAAATATCTTGTTCAAAATTATTATAGAGACAATTGCTATCTAGATTGTTTTCTTATAAAAAGTAGAATTAATAGGTGCAAAATAACAAATTTCTATATACATCTTCTTATCATCGATGTCTGAAATTTTTGTCCAAATGTATTGATTGAGAGGGTCGATCTTATGAAGTTGAATGTGAGAAGAACTGCTATTTCTAATATAACAAGCTATACCTCCTATCCCTCTACGATATGACTTTTTGTTCCATGCCGACCACAAGACAAATCCTTCTATGTTAGGGACCTTAGACTCTTCATGACCCCAAGTTTCAACTAGACAAATAATATCAATATCACTCGGGATCCAACTTATTATGGGACCTTTGCGCCATGGAAATCCACGACAGTTCCAAAAAAGGATACCGAGTGTCCCAAATTCTTATTTACTATTATCCTTCTGGTCTCTATCCCTAACAATAACTTTTCGATTTCTAATTATTGCCTATTTTCCTTCTTTCCTTCTTTCCTGACTTCTTTTACTTTTTGAACTTCCTTCCTTAATTCAGCTTGGTCTTTGGGAATGAGGTCTTCATTTATAAATATTATTGACCCTTTTAAGCTCCGAGATTTACTGAGTATGTTATATTTATGGTCATTATAACTTACTTTGAAACAGATCAACCTATCTTTATGATCAATTGTTTTTCCTAGCCTCTTTGCTTCTATGAGGTAAGTTGTTTCAATTTGTGATTTATTTTTTAATTATTCTTTTACTATTGCTAGCGTATCCTCCTCTTGTTGTTCTTTTAAACCAAAAATTATGAGGTTCAAGGCTCTTTTATTACACTCATGGTCTAGTTACATTATCTTATAAAACTTATTGGTTTATGTGATAAAGAATCCTCTTTAGATTAATTTTAGTATGTGGTGGCTTATATACCTTACCTCATCAAATTAGAACCCGTGACATTACTATATATAAAATTGAAAGACAAACTAAATAAAATAATATATAGTTCCTTCCACTCAATCACTTATATTTAGAAATATTGTAGAGTCAAAAACTTATAAGAAATGTGATTATATATTCAATGTATGGTTGGAATTAAATATTTTTTAAAATGTAATTTTTATATGTAAATATAGTAGAAATAAAATAATTTTTTTGCTAGTTTGTTCGTGATTTATATGATTAGTCTTTGACTAAGAAACCACGACCCATGGACATCTAAGTCATCAAAATCCTGGGCCACACCAACCCACAATCACACCCAACCTAGACCACACCAACCCTTAATTGGTTGGATTGTTAAAATGTCTTCTCTCAACTATAACAAGTTTCGAACCTAGATCACCCTACAAATTAAACCCAAAACCTAGATTTCCTTACAAACGAAACCCATTAATTACTTTTTCCATCTTCCTTTATGTTTAAGGTCACTGATCTCCACCATATAAAGCTCCATCATTGTAGGTAAACAACTATTTATAATAGATTGTTTAAAGTTCTAAAGGGGGTTAACTTCCATTCATTTTAGATATCTATGTGTTTTGGGGTTTTAGCTTATTTCCTTAATGTAAAAAAAACACTTTTGCCTAATCAAAAGAAATATAAAATGATACTCCTAGACCAATTGTTTGTTTCAACATATCCCATGTTTCTCAAAGAAAACCTATGTCCCATACTACTCATTGCTAAGTTGCTAAGACTTTAGCATAAAAGTCATGTGCTTTTTTTTTAAGCAAACTCCTTTAAACCCATACATAAACTCAAGAAACAAGAACAAACTTGTAATTATAGTTTAAGGACAATATCTCTCGATACTTCTTTTAAAACATTGTATTTTTTAAATTATTATTTGTGAAAAATTAATTAAATATAAGATTAAATGTAAACATTTCTTTAGTAATTTTATCAAAAGTTGTACTTATAATGTTTTTTCCATTTTTCTTATTTTTAAAAAATGTAAAATAATTGATAAATCAATTGTCAATTAACATGAAATATAATCATCATTAAATATTGTTTACCAATGCTAGTTGACTTATTATTATTTATTTTTTAATTACATATTAAAATTTATTTTTTCCAAATAATTTTACATTAACTATTACAATATAAACTTAATATGAATTTTTTCCATGGATAAAGTTTTTATTAGATATAATTAGATATGGATAAAGTTGTTATTTTCCCCAATGGATAAAGTTGATATTTGATATGGATAGAGTTGCTGACATGGAAAAATATGTGTCTCAATGCTTTCTATTTGAAATCACCATAAAGATAAAGTAAAAAGGAACTATTACTAAACATTTAATATTACCAACTTACTTTTATTTGCCTTCATTTCTTACTCTGTCCTTTAATTTGAGCTGGAGCTACGCCATGAATGAACTACAGCCCCCAAAGTGCTTACTGACATCCCACATTACATTCAACGATGTTTCTGTCTGCAAGTTGTCTGGACGGGGAGCCCACAAATCAGATTTGCAATCCACGTTGTTTCTATCTGCAAGTTGTGTGGACAGTGAGCCCACAAATCAGATTGGCAAGGACGTAGTTATTTATTTATTTAATAAATAAGTCCAAGTTCTCTCATTATATTTCCATTTGAGATGTTCCATGGTATTGGATTTCCATTCATATAGTAGATAGCTTATCTAACTTTTTTTTTGGATTATTTTTAAATATTATATATAATATTTTGGTCTATATTTATTTTAAATTAAAAATTGTGTTTAATATATTAATTAAAAAAAAAAAAACAATAAATGATGATAGTTAAAATTAATAATATCACTTACAAATAGTGTATGGTTTTGGTTAAATAATATTGACTTTCAATTAGTTGTTTGAGAATTTCTTTCTAAAATTTTATTTAAAAATTAGAATTAGTTGTTTGAGATTTTTTCTCTAAAATCTTATATAAAATTTTTAATTAAAAGTTAATATTTTTTCAATTTTTTTTTTCTCTAAAATTTTATTTAAAAATTTGAATTAAAAGTTATGATCGTAATAAGTGTTGATTTTTCTATATGAGATAATATTGTATAATCAATATGTTATTACAATGATAAGTGTTTCATATATAGAAAACATATAGTGACTATCCATGAAAGGATGTGTCTCTTGGATAATAAATAACTACTTATTTATTATATATGTTATATAACTATTTATTAATCTAGGAGAATGTCTTCCTGATGTTGCCCAAACATCAACACTCTCTCTCAGCGAGGGAGACATTCTTCATCATGCCAAGCTTGTCTCTGAAGTATACAAACTTCACCCTAGACTCATGACACATGTTTGTCAATCTTGGGAGATGTCTCTTTCCCACTTGAACAGAGGGGAAACTCCCTCTGTGGCACTCACTCTGAGTCAACTGACTCTCTTTGAGATATTCTCCTTCTTTTCAATGGTCTTCCTGGACTTTCAGAACCTTTTTCTCTTATAAGAAAGGTTGTCTGATGCAAACCCCCTCCCCTCCTACGGGGGCTCGTGCGACCTCCTGGTCTAGGATCGATTTACATAGGAGTTGGAGTGGCTCTTGGGTCCCCACAGAACCCTTAGAATCCTATCCATAGGCCTCTTCTCCTTTAATTGCGCGAAAATTCAGGTTCGCGAGGGTATTTTTACTCCAGCGGAGTCTCCACGTGACCTCGGGCCTAAAACCCGGGGCTTAAAATATTGAAGGTGCTAACTTCGACAGAAATCACATATGACCACGAGATAGAACCTGCACTTAGCCACACGACGCTATTCAGAGCTTTGGGCTTCAAAAGATCTTCCCACACAACACACTAATCCTCCCGAACGCCAAACTGGCGAATTCCTGAAGTAGCGTTCTAGAACTTCGGGCTTTGGGAGATCTGTTAACACCACACTTCAAAACTCTCGAGCATCGAACTGGCGAACTGCCAGACTATYCTGGGATCAACGGTCCACACTTCTTCAACAACCAACARTTATGATCAACTTCGGTGCTCCGAGCTTCAGGGTTTTCTAKGCCTCTAATACACAATACCTCTGAACTAGTGAAGGGCGGGGATYGACGATCCACGTGTCCSCATCAACGGACGRCCTGGATTTACTCYGGGCTTCGAGAATTTTCTCATCAAATAAAATTGCTCACACAATCCTCCAGATAGTCAAATTTCTGGATACTCACTTATCTGTGGACACATGTCCCTGACAACCAACAGTCCAGATTTTACTTCGGACTTCGGGACTTTAGGGGATTCTTTACTTTGCACAACAATAATCAACTTTTCCCGAATTGTCGAATCGCCGAACCACTCAGGGATCCGACGACTCACACTCCTCCCAATGATATATGGTGTAGATTCACTCCGGGGCTTCGGAGCTTCGGGGATTTTTCCTCCTTTATGATAAACAACGAAAAACTGTCGAAGCAGCAAAGTCTGAAGGACTCGAGGGCTTATCAATCGTGCTCCTTTTCTAGATCCAATGATTGTAAGGGATCTTGATCCCACCCGAACCGATCTCACCCATTCTCTTTCTTCCAAAGAGATTTCTTCTCTGTGAGGGACTTACTCCCGCTATCCCTCCTTGATCTTYGTCGCTYGAAGGACTTAGGCTTGGGCACACACCTTGCGCTTYGCTTACAATCTAGTACTGAGACTGTTCTCTCCTTCTGCACTCCTTGCATAGGATTTGCGCACTCTTGCACTATCTCTCCTCTGAGCTTCTTCAACAATTAACAAAGTGTTTCCTCTGTGCATTCTTTGAACTAGTCTCCCCCTCTAAGATTTTATACTCCTACAAATATAGGCACACTCCTTGTGCTTGCTCTGTGTAAACTTACACAATCTCTCCTGAGCTTCTGAACCTGTAACAATTTAGCCTCCGCACTCCTTGCGTGGGCACTATGCACTCCTTGCACCGATATTTTAAAAGAGAAACAATTGAAACTTAAATAAACATTAATGATTCATTCAACAAGCCTTTTAGATGCACACACACACATAAAACACAAAGATAAATAACACAACATTTACCCAGTTACTTAGAGACGAGCAAGCTCAGAAATCTGAAAATAATTCTCTCTTCTTCTATATTCCTTCAACAAATATTTACAAGGAGTTCAAACTCTCTTCATCTCTCATCTTCTTCTCTCAATAACTACAACAACTACTAACAACGACTAACAACCTCATTTGGGCATAGATTACATTGATTTATACATGAGGGGGATTCTTGAGCCTTCCCTCCAGACTACTCTAGTGCTTTCATATCACAATTAAAGCATCCTACCACTAAGCTTATTACAATTTAAATGAAATATTACAACCCATATATGAGTCGACGCTCAAAATTTATACAATCCTACGGGTGTTAAAAGAAAATACAATCTCCTAGAGTGCATACAATGGCTCAAGCTTCAAGATCTCATGTGATCTTTAATTACAAATCTTTCAAAAATTAAAGTCACGCACCCTCCTTGGAATCCAAACTAGTTAAGTGCGTTGCGCTGGATACTGAGTCATCTTCCACTTTGCCTCATTGAGTGATGATGGTGATGCTCCTACATCATTGTCTAGAGGAAAGTTCCTCCCACAGCTACAAAAAAATTAACACCCCCTCTTAGCTAGGGATGTATCTTTCCACGATGTCTTCATCTAGTAGTCCATTGACTACTCTGCAATCAACTAGTAGCACACAACTACTACCATGCCATCGATAGCTCAAATCATCTATCACAGTCTCTGCGATCAAGCAACACACAATTTCTACCAAGTGATCTGGGAGTATCCATGGAAATTAGTTAGTAGCACACAATTAGTACAATTCCATCCAATATAACACAATTGTTTTTGAGTCATAGTAGTACACAACTATTGTCCAGTGATACACAATCACTGCCAGTGGTACACAACCACTGTTGATGGTATGTAACCATTGTTGATGGTATGTAACCATTGTTGATGGTACACAACCATCACTAGAAGTACACAACCACTGTCTAATGACACACAATCACCACCAATGCTACACAATCACTATAGTATGGCATCAACTCTCTTGGCCATACTTCATTTGAATAATCATACATGGTGCTTGAATAGGTTAGGTGTTGAAACTTGTGCACTCAACTTAGTGTCCCAAAGTTGTCACGCACTAAACGGAGTGTCCCGTGACTACAAGGACCATTCTTCCTAATCAAGTCACTATATGTGACATAGGAAGAATGCCAGTCCTGTACCATTTTCCCTTATCAAGTCACCATATGTGCCATAGGGAAAATTTCATTTCTCTCATATTCTTAAAACTACGCCATGGGATACATGGACCATTCTTCTAATCAGGTCACTACATGTTCCATAAAAGAATGTTAGTCCCGGACCATTTTCTCTAATCAGGCCACCATATGTGCCATAGAGAAAATGCCAGTCTTGTACCAACCTCCCTAATCAGGTCACCATTCGTGCCATTGGGGGTGGACCATTCATCCTAATCAGGTTACCATCTGTGCCAGAGGAGAATTTCAGTCCTGGACCATTTTCCGCAGAAAATGTCAGTCCATGATACATCAACAATCTGTCCAACTTGGACCATTCTCCGCAGGGATAATGTCAGTGTAGCAACACACTGACTATCCATGATGCAAGGATATCAACACTCCCTATCAATCAAGGGATTAATCTCTATAAGCCCAAACTTGTCCCTGAAGTATACATACTTTCCCTTGGACAAGGACTCCATCAGAATATCAGCTATCTGATTATCGATGGAGATGTACTGGAGCTTTGTTTTTACCTTTTGGAAGATATCAACATTGTCTTGGACCATTCTCCCCAACCTGGTCACTATTTGTGACATAGGGAGAATGATTGTCCATGATGTAATCATATCAACATTCCCTCTTAATGAGGGAAGAAATGCACATCAACAGAGTGGTTCACCAACTAGCCAACTGGTTGATGGTAAACATTTGTCAGATGCCCTGAATGTCAACAATCTTCTCATCCGTGTGTTGAAGCCTGGCTGCTTCATCTACACCATGTCTCAGATGAAGTCCTGGGAGAATCCTCTGAAGCCTCACTCCTTCCATGACTCGTGTCACTAGTTGTGATATACTCTGCCTCTGCAGTACTTAGTGCTATAGAGGTATGCTTCCACTAATCCTGACTAATTTCGAGCTGAAGGAGCACCATTTGGTGCCCTTTCTGTCAATTGCACTTTCTTCCTAGTCAAAACTGTATATCTTTGCAGCCTTTCTTCATCTCCAGAGACATATCCAACTGTACCACAATGGTACACCTGCTCTGTTGCAACTCAATATGCTCAATCACGAGTTGGCTTAGGGTGCTTACTGCAAAGCACTATATGGTTCTCTGCTTGAGAGTAGGTCCTCCATTCTCTCTGCAACTACTCCCTCTGGGATTCTATAACTGCTAAACACTAAGACTGAGAGTAGCTTCTCTACTCTGTCAGCAACTGCCCTTCTCTGGGGCTGCTCTTTATGGAAATGGCTCCTCCACTCTCTCTCTGAAACTACTTCCTTTGCAGTTGATCTATCAGGAACTGAGAGTGGTTAAAAAACTACTCCCTCTAGAGCTGGATGTGACTCCTCCTCTGGATTTGCTCCCTCTAACATTGAAGGTAGCTCTTCCTCCTTCTCTGGAGGTAACTCAATCTCTTCTCCCTCTGGATGTAGTACCACCTCCCTCTTTGGGAGTGACTTTACATACACTGGAACTACTACCATGCATGCTTCCTCAACATCTCATGGATCGACTCATGTACTAGGACTGCTACACCTACTCCCTCTGAGTCTCATAATGTGTTTTCCTCCTCTACTGGATCTATCACCATAGTTGTGCTACAGTCGGTCTAACTGGTTGTATCCATGATCACTGGAACTGTCTCTGCTATTTGGTATGGTCTCGTCTTGGAGGTATACTTCTTCTAGAGATGTCCTGTCTCTGAGCATAATGTTTGACAATGTCTCTCCTTGACATCCTATTGGAAGGTCTTTCCCTCCATGTCTTCCTCTCCACATCTGAACATATTTGTGTACTGTTTGAAACCGCGTATCTTGTGAAACAACATATCCACACTTGGAATCCATCTAGATTGGCTCTCACATAATTTGAATGTAACACACCAAAGAAAACATACAAAGAGCATATACCACTCTTCAAACCAATACATGATCTAGGCTCTTTACAAAGCATGATGGATTTAGGACTCCTCCTCTAATGGAGACACCTCTCTCGTACTTCAACTTGGCGCAGATTATACTTGAAGCTTTTGGTAGTTTCCACAACTTTCAGTAATCATATTGTGATCAATGGAGTCCCCATAGAGTCTGGAAGGATTCCATATTCTCCCACTGATGCACCTTTTTTCTTTCCCCTATGCAACGCTCACACCCCCCCAGCTTCCAACCCATGAAGTCATAGATTCGACAGACCTTTTCGTTCCAAAAAATAAAAACTTCCATATATACAACCCATCAGTCCCAACTTCACAATATCGATTCAACTTTGATTCGATATGACAATGGCACCCTTGGTGTTATGGTTTGTTTGCATGCTCATTCTCATTTTCCCAATATTTCCAATCTATATTATTGCTACAACTATTGAATTTGAAGGTCTGATGGCATTCAAGAGATCCATTACTAGAGACCCCTTGAATGTTTTAGTTGATTGGAACAACGTTAGTTTAAATTATGTTGAACATCAAGACTGTAATTGCACTGGTGTAGCCCGTGATTCCCTCCACAACGTCATCTCGATTACCTTACCTGAGCAACAAATCCAAGGTGTCATCTCTCTGTTCCTTGGAAATCTATCCCATTTTTTGTCACTAGACCTAAGTTCTAACTTCTTCCATGGATCTATACCTCCAAATCTCTCTTTATGATCCCAAATTTACAATCTCGAGCTCTTCAATAATTCTTTGAAGGGTATCATTCTTAACATCTTAGGTGCGCTCCATGATCTTGAGACTCTGGGCCTCGGTAACAATTTCTTCGTAGGAAGCATTACTGATAACATCTGCAACTCCTCTATCTCGACTCAAAGTTCTCCATCCTTCCTTTGTCTCTCCTCATAATCAAACGAGTAGCCAATGCAATTAGCATTCACCTAATCTTGGTGTTCATTTCCCTTCCATTTACCTGGGTGTAACACCTTGTTTCCCCCAGTTTGTAAATATGACTATATTGGCCAAGAGACTATGGCAAACTCAATATGTGTGAATGTTTGATTTGATGGACCTTTGTATAAAAGTTCAACGAATGTAATTTCTGTTATTTACTAGAAAATGGATAAGTGTTGCATGACTGTTGGAAGGGGGGTGTACTAAGAGAGACAAGAAATACTATGAAACAGATGGTGAAGGGGACCAGGAATGGTTGCGTTAACCTCCACCAGACAAGTACTTTGTTGGAATTAATTGCTCAGGATTAGAACAACCCTCTTACCCAGGAATGAATTACAGTCAGGCTGGTAGGTGGGAAGACCTCCTCAAGAGTTAATGAGGGGATGGGGAAAACCTGCCATATGTAAGGCTTCCATACCTGACCACAGACTGGGATTTTGGGCCACATGCAATCTTATTGAGGAAGGCAAGAAAAGAAGGTGTGGTGGGCAGGGGGGACATGCAAAGAGAGAAGAGAAGAGAGACTAATCTCAGGTTCTAGGAAGAACTGAAGGAGAACATGTTATGATTGCAGGAGAAGGAGAGTAACCTTCGTCCCTATCTATTACTGAGCCGGGAGAAGCAGAGTAACCTCCATCCCTAACATTTTTTCAGCCGGAATAAAACATTTAATCTCAAATCATTGTGGCCTAGCTCGGGGGTGTCCAATGGTAAATCTGTTAGGAGTGACTGAGCCTATGGATGGGTGGAAACGTGCACCCCTTTCAGCATTCACATCACATCTTCTTGTTCTAATAAGTGTTTTTCACGCTTTGTGCTTTGAAATGGAAAAATGAATGAATGTATGTATGTATACATTTAAGATTGGCCTTTGTATTGACTGATCAAACAATGTGTATGTGTTTATTCCCTTGAGGACTTATGCTTCTGCTTGATTTTCCATATGCTCCAGTTTAACCCTCGAAGGTGTTTTTCCCAGGGAGGTACCTCATAGTTCCAAAGTCGGAGCAAGCCTCTTGGCACTGCTACCATCTCGGTAATTCCTTGAGACTACCCCACCCTATTTCAGAACTTAAAGTTCTGCAAGCTAGGAAGGAACTTCCTTCAAACTATTAGCATAGGAGACCTTAGGCTCGCTCCCATGACCTTAACTAAATCTCGGATAAGAGTAGAGCTTATAGCCCAAGATTCATCAGAGGGTCCATATGACTAGGGTCTAGGAACCCTGCGCTAAGTCCGAAAGGAGCTATCTCTTGATGGCTTCAGAGCTTCGGGAGATCGAAGCCCTGGGATGTCAAACTTCATAACTATCAAAAATACCCGAACGCTAGAGTCGTGAAAGGTTGTGAGTCATTGATCTTGGGAGTTCGTTAGGGCCCCTTGTTGACCATCCGATCGTCTAGTGGAAGGTTTCATGTATGGTACTTCGATGAAATTCCACTTCGGGAAAATCAACATGCTATAGTGTCGAAATCCCCGAACGTCGAAGTTATAAGGTGAAGGAGAGCCATATATTTGGGGGAGATCGTTAGGAGCCCCACCTACCATTTGATCATTCAGGAGAAGGGACCCGCAAAGGGTACTTCGGCGAAGTCCCGCTTCGGGAAAATGGGGTGGCAGTGAAGCCAAAAATCCCGAAGGCCAAATTCATGAAGTGACTGGGACCATCGATCTGGGGATCCTTTGGGTCCTATCTTATCCATCAGATCTACGATGAAGTCAGCCCGGTGTTGACTGCTTTGGGAGAACAGGGGTGTTGTGAAACCAAAACTCCCGAAGGACGAATTCGTGAAGTGACCAGGATTGTTGATCTAGGGATCCTTCGGGTCCTATCTTAGCTGTCGGATCTACAATGAAGTCAGCCCAATGTTGAATGGTTCAGGAGAATAGAGGTGTTGTGACACCAAAACTCTCGAAGGCCGAATTCACGAAGTGACTAGGACCATTGATTTGGGGATCCTTCGGGTCCTATCTTAGCCATTGGATCTACGATGAAGTCATCCCGACATTGACCGATTAAGGAGAATAGGGTTGTTGTGACACCAAAATCCCCAAAGGCCGAAGTCACGAAGTAATGAGGACCGTCAATTCGAGGATGCTTCGATACTTTTCCTAACCATCAGATCTGGGTTGTGGTCATCCCGAAGCTGACCAAATTTGGGAGAAAAGAGTAGTTAGCATCGTAAAAATCCCGAATGTCGAATTCCCAAATTAACAGGAGCCATAGATCCATGGATCTACATGGCCGAATATCGACTGTGAGATCTGAGGATTATTAGAAGGTTGCCAGTCTGGAGTGACATGGCACAGTAATGTCACCCAGGGTGACATGGACCCAAGTTTTATGTGCCATGTGTCACCTGGATTTGTGTGTATCAAATACCTTATAGACCCATTGGAATGTGACACTTGTCACACCTGGCCCCTTCCACGTGTCAGCCCCAGGTACGAGCCACCTAGCCAAAGTAGCTGGTGAAGTGACCAGAAATATGGGACTTCGGGACTCTGGAGGATTTGTAGCATTGTAAAGAGACCAAAAGGTCCGAAGACCAGAGCCATGTGGCAAGCTTAAGGGATTTTGGGAGTTCGGGACTTGGTATGGTCTCGTGCATAGAAAGTAAGGAGGCGTTCAATGCTGAAGTGTCGAAGCTCCTGCTGGCATGCTTGTTAGACACAGATTGAATATAGTCATGGGATCAGGCGATGGATGGAATTCCACCGTGGATGAAGGAACCTTGAGACAATATGTGTGAGGTGGATTCACGTGGATGCCATGTGGCCCTCAACCAATGAACGCCCGAAGAAATTTGGGAAGGTATATCCGCCAGTTCTGAGCTCAGTTATGAGCATGGAGACCATGGTTGGAAAGCTTCGGACAAGCATAATGTAATAGAGACCCCGAATGAAGGATTTGGCCACTTAAGGAGAACGAAATTTTGATGCCCCATCCCTTGGAAAGCCACTCAGGGGGTCGGGTGTGTTACAAATTGGTATTAGATCATGGTTACAACACTTGGGATGCTTGGGCTCATGGAAGAGCTGCTTAAAAAACATATTTAAAGAAATCTTAAGGGTGACACCCTACCTTACCTCTTTCCTAAAGAGTTTGGTTAAACTTTTACTAAAGGAAAGAATGAAAATTTTCTACGTTTAATGTGTATTTAAGAAATATGAACTATGTGTTGTTCATGAAATACAAGACTGTTAGCTAACAACAAGTGTTTTTTCAACACTCAAGCAGTCAGTAAATCATGGGAAACTACAAGCATAAAGGATGGTGACGCACCATGAAGTGGGGGATGGCTCCCACAATAGAGACGAAGAATATGACGAGAGGAGGGCGGTGGAGACCCCTCTAGATCTGGTTGAAACTATAAGGAGCCTCATGGCCTAATTACAAAGTTTCAAGGCCAAAAATGAGAGATTGATAAAGGAGCAAGAAAAGCAAACCAAAATTAATGCAGTCTTGTTGCAGAGCTTATTCAACATATAGAGGCAACTGCAACATGGACCCGCAACTAGTCATGTGGACCGACAACATACGAGGAGAAGTCAAAGTCCACCTGAGATACGAAAACGTGGCCCCATAAGTGGCCACACTAGGAGGAGTACCTGGAGGCAGGGGATGCTCATCGGGAGAGTCCTTTGGAGAGGAAACTGGCAACTCCGAGGGATATTCTAGTAGCAAAACTAGCTCACATTCTCAAAGGAAAGGAAAGAAGCGAAAACATTCCAAAATTTGTAATCCTGAAGAGTTCAAGAAATCCAGACCACCCTCTTTCGACGGAGAGATTAAGAAAGGGGAAGAGGTGAAAGCTTGGCTTCTTAGTTTAAAGAAGTACTTCAAAGTCCATAACTACTCTGAAAACTCGAAGGCTCAAATAACCATCTTCAACCTGAATGGAAAGGCTTCCATTTGGTGGGAAGACCTTAGGAATGTGAAAGGAATTCATGAGAAGTGTTAGCGATATTTCTGGTAAGGGGGGGTTAGAATGCGAAGGAGTGGGTGAAAAACCCATTTACTATAAACTCGGGACGCAAATGCGCTCGTGATTAAGCGGTCAACAATTTTGGACGACAGAGATTCGCGCGCCCGGATCAACGATGCACATGGGATTTCGGAGCCCTCCTGCCTTTCTACCTTTAAGCAAAGGGGGGGGGGTCCAGAATTGAGGGCACACCTCTTCAACGATCACGATCAGCGCGCCCGGATCAATGGTGCACAAGGCAATTCCAGACCCCCCCTGCCTTTCTACCTTTAGGCGGAGGGGGGGTCCGGAATCAGGCACACATATTCCCAATGGCCGAGATCAGCGCGCCCAGATCAACGGCGTTCGGTCAATCCCATCCTTCTCAGCCGCTCTGCTTTTAACCCGCGTGGGCCCCCTTTCCTGTCGTGTCATCTTTGTACCATCCTTCCCCTTTCCATCTGTTCCCCTCCTGGCAGTGCGATGGGGCTTGCTCCCTTTATCCCTTCCTCATCCTCCGACATCTGTCCACCTTCCTTCTTCTGATCCATGTGGTCCCTCCCCTCCACCTCATCGTCCACTCACCACCCGCCATTTGTCCTGCTCACTTCCACGTCAGCCTTATCGTGCCCATCACATTTCATCTCCTGCCCCCTCTGCTTATTTTCTTCCGCCATGTGTCTTCCCCCTGTAACCATCTTCCGCACCTCGTCACTTCTCGTCTCACCCTCATAGTCTCGGCACCACCACTCCCATTATGCGCCCCATCCTTCACGCTGGCCTCCACTCCTATTCATCAAGCCGTTCAGTTATTCCAGGTGGCAGTGCGAGGAGTCTTCCACGTCCCAAAGGTGCCGAGTTGGCTGAGCTATCCTCAATCCCAATAAAACAATTATTAAGGTAGTTGGTGGTGGTTAGACATCTTCTCCACCATAATGGGAAAGTCCGACGACGAATTAAGAGCACGTCGATTCACCTACAGAAGTGTCAGAAGCCCAATTGCATCTGCCATAAGTGCACGATCACCCAGAGACTGCAGGTGCGGATTGTCAGAAGCCATACAGATGAAAAGCTCTTAATGCAATGTCTCTATTTTGTTGCGGTAGTTGTTTCGAGTTTATGTAGGCGTTTTCGCCATTTTTGTATGTATCGATGGTAGAGCAGAGCTCCCTACTGTAAATTTTTAATAGATATTCTAGTTTTCTGGGTATGCATTTGTATTTGAGATTTCTTGTTTTATAACAAACAGTTTTCCTATCCCGTCTATGTTTTCCTTTCATACCAGAGAATTCGTGATTGATTGATTCTCGCGAATCATTGTAGTTATGTTATGATGAAAGGTTCATTGTTGCATGATTGCATTCTCTGGTTTTGCGTTTGAATGTAAGATGATATTGCTTTCGAACGTCTTCTTCTACAGTCTATTAGTAACTCGATGTTAGTACCAGACCTCTGCTTTTCCCTTATATAAGTCTTCCACCTTTTTCACCATATAATACAACTCATTGTCTGAAGTTTATATAAGACCTCATTCACCCATGCATGCCTAGCCTAGTTTCGGAGTTGGAATGATATCGTTTTGAGTTGGCTTCCATTCGGTCACCCCATCTATAAACCATTGTGACATAAAACTGATGGGCGTCAGGCTCTACTCCTGCTAGCAATCCAGGAATGACTTCCGTCGCCAACAAGAAGGATTTATCATGGAAACAGTTTGGGAAATACTTCAAGAAGAAGTATCTGTTAGAGAAATACTTTGCTAGGAAGACTAAGGATTTCTATGAACTCAGGCTGGGACAACTCACCATAGAGGAATATATCAATAAATTCCTTGAGCTGATAAGGTATGTACCCTACATAAAAGATGAAAAGGTAAAAGTGCAGTGATTTATCAGTGGGTTACCCCAATCCTACCGTGAAAGGATTGAGTTTGACGAGCCAAATACCTTAGAAGATACTATCCAGAAGGCAAGGTACTGTTATGAACAATTAGGGAAGCATACGAAACCTCGCAAGGACTAGAAAAATAAGAGTAGTTCAGGATTCAAGAAGAAGGGGTTTAAATCCTTAATATTTAAGAACTATGGGAAGGGTTCTAGGATGAGCCTTCCTACTAGAAGTGTGTATCAACATAATTTCCCCTCCCATAGTGGAAATAAACCATTTAGAGCAACCACAAGAAATACTGATGACCCAAAGAGAGAACCCTTGAAATGTTGGGGTTGTGGAGAAGAACATTTGTTGAGGAATTGCCCACATAGACAAAAGAACAATAGGAGAGTCTACAACATCCAAGAAACTACCACAGTTAATGATGTGGCTAGGAGCATGCTACGGATTTATGCAGCCTTGGATAATAAACAAGATGACAACCAAGCTTCATTGGTGGAGATGGAAGGTATGACTTCCATCCATTTGGTTTCTATTTTAATTGACCCTGGTTCTAATTTGAGTTATGTATCCCCTCAAACTATTGATAAGTGTAAACTTCAACTAGTAGGACATGTTAAGCCATGGTTGGTACAACTAGCCACTGACACCAAAAGAAAAGTAGTTGAGGTCGTACCAGCTTGCCAATTTATTATGGATGGATTTCCCACTCAAGCGACCCTTAACATACTTCCCTTAGGATCTTATGACCTGTTGATTGGTATGGACTGGTTAGCCACTTATAAAACCAATTTGGACTGTTACCATAAGACCTTAGAGTGTGAAAATGAAGAAGGGAGAATAATAACCCTCCAAGGGATTTAGAAGCCTGTCTTAGTGAGACGAATATCAACCCTTCAAATGAAAAAGTATTGCAGAAAGGGATGTTCTCTAAATGTAATACAATTGTTGGAATATGTGGAGGATGACAAACCAAACCTAGAGGACCACCCCATATTAAGAGAGTATAGAGACGTGTTTCCAGAAGAGGTACTGGGTATACCTCCAAGAAGAGACATTGACTTCTCAATAGAACTTGCACCAGGAGCAGTCCCAATGTCTAGGACGCCCTATAGGATGAGTACACCAGAGCTAGTTGAGCTCAAGCTACAACTAAAGGAGATGATGGAAAAAGGATACATCTGGCCTAACATGTCTCCATGGGTAGAACCAACCTTGTTTGTAAAAAATAAATATGGCACACTGCGACTGTGCATAGACTATATACATCTCAACAAGACAACCATAAAGAACAAGTATCCCTTACTAGGAATCGATGACTTGTTCGACCAATTAAGGGGTGCTTCCATTTTATCAAATATTGACTTAAGGTTTGGATACCATCAAGTCTGAATAAAGGATGAAGACATCCAAAAAACAACCTTCATGACAAGCTATGGTCACTATGAATTTGTGGTGGTTCCATTTGGATTAACCAATGCCCCCGCCACTTTTATGTGCTTGATGAATAATGTACTCAACAAATTCCTAGACAGATTTGTATTGGTTTTCATTGATGTTATCCTAATGTACTCCAAGAACAAAGAGGAGCATGAACAACATCTTAGACTTGTACTTCAAGTACTAAGAGAGCATCATCTCTACGCTATGTTTAGCAAGTGTGACGTTTTCCAGAAGCAAGTCCATTACTTAGGCCATGTTATTTCTAAAGAAGGAGTGGTAGTAGACCCTAACAAGATAAGATCTATCATGGAATGGCCTACCCCAAAGGATGTGTCTAATACCAGATCCTTTATGGGCTTAGCAGGATACTATAAAAGGTTTATAAAAGTATTTTCCAAGATTGTTTGTCCAATCAATTCCCTTCAGAAAAAGGGGGTTAAGTTCACTTGGACATCAGAATGTGAAGAAAGATTTCAGAAATTGAAATACCTTCTAACCCATGCACCCGTGATGAAGATTGTAGACACTTATAATGACTTCCTCGCGTGTACAAATTATTTTAAGGAAGGACTCAGAGGAGTCCTTATGCAAGAAGGATGCATAATTTGCTATGAATCTAAAAAATTGAATGAGTATGAAATAAATTATGTGACCCATGATCTAGATTTGGATGCCATAGTGCACGCTTTAAAAATGTGGAGGCATTACCTCCTGGGTAGAATATTTTTACTTATGACAGACCATTGTGGTTTGAGGCACCTGTTTGATCAACCAAAACTCAATGCCAGGAAAGCTAGGTGGATGGCTTTCCTTAGTGAGTTTGATTTTGAAATCAAACACATCAAAGGAAAGGAAAATAGGGTGGTTGATGCCCTTAGAAGAAGTGTGAAAATGATTCACTCTGTAGCAATGAGAACCTATAAAATGGATGCCAGGGAGAGATTCTAGAATGCACAAGAAATAGATGCATTATTCAAGACCGTGACATCATACCTAAAGAAGGAGCCCACATGGATAACATATAAAGGCTATCAGATGTTGGATAAAGGTTTGGTGACTTACATAAACAAATTGTATATCCCAAGTTGTGACGACTTGAAGAGGTTCATAATGGACAAACTACACAAGAGACCATATACTGGTCATCTAGGTTATCATAAAATGATTACGACCACTAGAAAACAATTCTATTGGCCTGTATTGAAAAAGGACATAGCTGATTATTTAGCTAAGTTTCTAGAATACCATCAAGTTAAGGTAGAAAACTGACATCCAATAGGGTTGTTATAGCCCTTACCAATTCCAGAATGGAAATGGGAAACCATTTCCATGGATTTTATCACTGAATTACCAAAATTGGCCAAGCAGAATGACGCCATCATGGTAGTGGTGTACAAATTGAGAAAGTATTCTCACTTCATTCATGTCAATTCAACTTGCAAGGAAAAAGATATCGCCAAAATCTTCATGAAGGAGATATTTAGACTGCATGGCATGCCCAGGGAGATTATATATGACAGAGACACAAAATTTACTTCAAGCTTTTGGAAGTCCTTAATAGCTGGTTTTGAGACTAAATTGTTGTTTAGCACAACCTATCACCCTCAAACTGATGGACGGATAGAAAGAGTAAACCATATATTAGAAGACATGTTAAGGATGCATGTAATGCATCAGCCTAAGAAGTGGGAAGACTACCTTCCATTTGTAGATATTGCCTACAACAACGGTTATCAAGAGTCACTAAAGATGAGCCCTTTTGAAGCCCTCTATGGTAGACAATGCAAGATTCCAATCAGCTGGAGTAATCCAGTGGATAGAATTACAATCGGACCTGACATGCTGAAAGAAATGGAACAACAAGTGATTTAGACAAAGAAAAATCTGAAAATTTCTCATGATAGACAAAAGAATTACGTCGACAGAAAGAGAACTCCCAGAGAGTTCAAGATAGGAGACCATGTTTATCTCAGAGTTAGGCCCAGGAAGAGTTCCTTGAGAATGGGAGCATGTGCCAAGCTGACACTTCAATATTGTGGACCCTTTGAAGTCTTAGATAGAGTGGTACATGTAGCCTATAGGATAGCACTCCCTCCCACAATAAAGGCACATACTGTTTTCCATGTTTCATTATTGAAGAAATATGTACATGAGTTTAATCATATAATTGACTGGTCTGTGAGCCAGGTGGAGCTGGAGGGAGAATTCCTGCTAGAACCTCAATGCATACTAGACAGGAAGGAAACCTCACTCAGGAACTGAACCATTGCATAGGTCAAGGTGTAGTGGAAAGACTTTGGCTCGGATGAGGCTATGTGGGAAATGGAGGATGCCATGAGACATGCATATCCATTTTTTTTTACTTCTGTATACACAGAGCATGTTGACAGATAGAACATCGAGGATGATGTTCCTTTAAGGGGGAGGGAATTGTAACACCCCGTTTCTCCCAGTTTGTAAATATAACTATATTAGCCAAGAGACTATGGCAAACTCAATATGTGTGAATGTTTGATTTGATGGACCTTTGTATAAAAGGTCAACGAATGTAAATTTTGTTATTTACTAGAAAATGGATAAGTGTTGCATGATTGCTGGAAGGGGGGTGTGCTAAGAGAGACCATGAATGCTAGAGATGGTGGAGGTGACCGAGAATGGTTGTGTTAACCTCCACCAGAGCAGTACTTTGCTAGAATTAATTGCTGAGGATCAAAGCAACACTCTGACCCATGAATGAATTATAGTTAGGATGGTAGGTGGGAAGACCTCCTCAAGAGTTAATGAAGGGATGGGGAAAATCGCCCATCTGTAATGCTTCCAGACATAACCACAAACTGAGATTTTGGGCCACATGCAATATTACTGAGGAAGGAAAGAAAGGAAGGCGTGGTGGGCAGGGGGGGGGCTGTGAAGAGAGCAAAGAAGAGAGAATAAGCTCAAGTTTGAGGAAGAACTGAAGGAGAATATGTTCTAATCGCGGGATAAGGAGAGTAACCTTCGTCCCTATCTATTACTTAGCTGAGAGAAGGAGAGTAACCTTCATCCCTAACTTTCGCTAATATAAAAGAAAAGATTTAATCTCAAATCATCATGGCCTAGCTAGGGGTTGGCCAGTGGTAAATCTGTTAGGAGTGACTGATCCTATGGATGGGTGGAAACATGCACCCCTTTCAGTAGTCACATCACATCTTCTGATTCTGATAAGTGTTTTTCATGCTTTCTGCTTTGAAATGGAATAATGAATGAATGCATGTATGTATACATTTAATATTGGCCTCTGTATTGATTGATCAAGCAACGTGTATGTATTTATTCCCGCGAGGAATTATGCTTCTGCTTGATTTTCCATATGCTCCAGTTTAATCCTCGAAGTTGTTTTTCCCAGGGAGTTACCTCACAGTTCCAGAGTCGGAGCAAGCCTCATGACACTACTACCGTCTCGGTAATTCCACGAGACTACCTCGCCCTATTCCAAAAATTAAATTTCTACAAGCTAGGAAGGTGCTTCCTTCAAACCAGTAGCCTAGGAGACCTTAGGCTCGCGCCCACGGCCTTAACCAAATCTCAGATAAGAGTAGATCTTATAGCCCGAGATTCATTAGAGGGTCCATATGACCAGGGTCTAGGAGCCCTGTGCTAAGTCCGAAAGGAGCTAGCTCTTGATGGCTTCAAAGCTTCGGGAGCTCGAAGCCCTGGGGTTTCAAACTTCATAATTGTCAAAAATATGTGAATGTCGAAGTTGCGAAAGGTTGTGATTCATTGATCCGGGGAGTCTATTGGGGCCCCTTCTCGACCGTCCGATCGTCTAGTGGAAGGTTTCGCATATGGTACTTCCACGAAATTCCACTTCGGGAAAATGGAGATGCTATACCGTCAAACTCCCCGAATGTTGAAGTTACGAAGTGAAGGAGAGCCATATATTTGGGGGAGATCATTAGGAACCCCACCTACCATTCGATCATTCAGGAGAAGGGACCTGCACAGGGTACTTCGGCGAAGTCCTGCTTCGGGAAAATGGAGTGGCAGTGAAGCCAAAAATCTTGAAGGCTGAATTCATGAAGTGACTAGGACCGTTGATCTGGGGATCCTTATGGTCCTATCTTAGCCGTTCGATCTACGACGAAGTTATCTCGACGTTGACCACTTTGGGAGAACATGGGTGTTGTGACACCAAAACTCCCGAAGGCCAAATTCGCGAAGTGACTAGGAGCGTTTGTTTGGGAATCCTTCGGGTCCTATCTTAGCCGTCAGATATACGATGAAGTCAGCTTGACGTTGACTGCTTAAGGAGAATAGGGGTATTGTGACACCAAAACTCCCAAAGGCCGAATTCATGAAGTGACTAGGACCATTGATTTGGGGATCCTTCGGGTCCTATATTAGTCATCAAATCTATGACGAAGTTAGCCTGGTGTTGATCTCTTCGGAAGAACAGGGGTGTTGTGACACCAAAACCCCTGAAGGCCGAAGTCACGAAGTAATGAGGACCGTCGATTCGAGGATGCTTCAGTACTTTTCCTAACTGTCTGATCTGGGCTGTGGTCAACCCAACGCTAACAAGCTTTGGGAGAAAAGAGGAGTTAGCATTGCAAAACTCCTGAATGCCGAATTTCTAAAGTAACAAGAGTCGTAGATCCATGGATCTACATGGCCGGATCTCGACCGTGAGATCTGAGGATTGTTAGAAGGTTGCCAGTCCAGAGTGATGTGGCTTAGTGATGTCACCCAGGGTGATGTGGACCCAAGTTGGATGTGCCACGTGTCACCTGGATTGTTGCTATAAGGTTTTATGAGAATTTTTTTTCCAAGTTAAAGAACACTGAGGATTGGTCGAAATAAATTAACTACAATATTGGAGCTAAGAAATATTGTCCCTTGTTCCCTACCCTTTTTGACATATATGGTTATCCCTCGAGATGTTCCAGGCTGCAAATGGAACTATGCCAAGACATCCCGGGGGATAATACCTAGGATAGATCTTAAATCCATGTTGATTTACAACAAAATTTATGCAAAATTTTGGGGCAACTTCTCTCTCTCTCTCTCTCTCTCTCTTGTAGAACTCTCAGTCCTCAATTAATATCATAACCAATATCAAGGCATTAAATGCGAAGAGGCATATGTTCATGTAGATTTTAACCTTGTACAATATTTACTGCAAAAATATATTTAGTAAAAGAACAAAAAATATACAATGGAAAATACAAACATTACACAGAGATTTTTCCCCTGGAAACCCAAACCGAGAAAGCCAACATATTCTATATTCATTCATAGTGATACATTGTTTACAATACAATATACATATAGGAGCCAATGACATCCAAAACCCTAAACCAATGACCTGGATTAGTCAACAACCCTAATTCCTTAACTGGAAATAGAAAACCATTGACAAAAACCATGTGCCGAAAAATCGCTCAACAATGGACACGAAAATCGAGGCAACACGAAAACTGAGCTAAAAATGTGACACTACTACTCGTTCAAAGAATATAACACATACCGAATAGTCCACGAGTGCTTCAAAAAAATTGAAGTTGAGAAAGGGAGATTTGGAAGAAATACAAGATAGACGTGTGAAACAGATCTATGGTGAATCCCACAGCCTATGGACATAATGATGTGCTGATTATTTAAGAATTCAATAGTGTTGACAAATATATCAGATCATTAAAGTATGCATCAAACAATAAAAAAAAATTCAAATACTTAAATCCATGGAGGTACCCTCCGCATATCATTAAACGCACGAAAACATGACATGAAGTGGTCATACATTCAGAGGAAATCACTTCAACATTATAAGCTAAATAAAACACAGTCACATTGTACATGTCATAAAACTTGTTGCTTGAGATTTTATTAATGGGGATCTGATAGAAGAAGCCATGGAATGAGAGGGATGGATTTTTACAAGAATACATGCACAAAAAAGAAGCATAGACTAAATCATAATGCAGGGGATGGATCTCTTGTAGCCTGCAACCTCGGAAAAGGTTTGTGTCTAGGGGGATATTTGATCAAACAACTCGTGTATAATATACTATTAAATTCCCCAAAGTGTTGACCCTAAAAATGAGCTCTTCTTGTTCATTTATAGCCACCTTTTCTTGAGAAGAAACCACTTGCTTAGACAAATACTGTTTCTTGAAAATTTGATTCCATTTGTCAGAATCTTGATAGCGCCTCTGGCATCCTAACCACTTTCATCTTCTCAACTAATTTTCATTCGTTGCAACTAGGTAAAAATATATTTTTACCCCCAAATATGGCACGCTAGAATTTTGTGGGACACACTGATGGGGTGAAAATAATGATCACGCTTAGCCATATCTATTAAGATCTGGGACTTGGGTGAATGACCACGTCGAGGAAAAAATATTTCTTTATTCTGACGACTGCAAGTAAGGTCATGATTATGAGTGAGGGATGGAGAATGTGATGTTGGATAACTTGTTATGGGTCAGGTCATTTCCAACATATTTGGAAGACTACCAACATACTCCCACTCACTTGGGTTATTCTCCCTCGTTTCTTTGTTTCCACATGAACATATTTTTCCCATTGCTTGGACCTTTCGAAAATTGAAAAAATGCACGAAACTCGGATAACATGATACCGACATTAGCATGAATATGTGGACATGTGGTGGCTTGAAATTAATAGATGTAGGTGCTGATGTGCTGCTTGAGGTCAAATCATATAATCATCCTGGGTTGTTATCACAACTTGAGTGTTATCAGGTCCTTGCCTTACAGGTGGATATTTCTGATAGGTTTGGGAGGGTGAGTCACTGTCTTTCTAGGCCTTCATTACTTCTTTTGATGCCCTAGTGGACTACTTCACTGAATCCAGATAGCGTTACTTGGCTGACTCCAGGTGGCATTAATTGGCTGACATGATATCCATACGGTATCAAAATACCACTATCACAACCCCAAGGAAGTGGTTCCCTTTACTGCGCTTTACCGGGTGACACTTTTTTCTCTTTGACATGTAGCAACCTAAAACCATCGTCGTGCACTGATACAATGTTAACCTCTTGGACGTATTTTTGATGCGACATGCATCATCCACTGTTGATCAAGATTGCTTGTAGCCCTCATATGATCGAAATCTCTCCTTCTCCCATGCTTTTTCATTAATCCTTAGTTACATGGGAAAGTTCCATCTGGGCAAGGGTCCAAACTTGATCTAGATGAGCTTAGCACCTTTTATGCTCCCGAGTCTCAGAATGGGTCTTGGGCCTTTAGGAATTGTTTTGTTTTTCACTGTGAATCTCTTGGCACCTGATTAAATTATTTGCCTCCTTGATTTTGGAGCTCCATAGACTTATTTTCCCTTGAATTCTCCCCCCTTAATCTCGATCATGATGCATGCTACTGGATGGAACAAAACCAATACTAACATCAACTCTAGAGGAGACAACATACCCTTGTGGTCTACTGAGAACTGTAGACCAAGTGCCTTCTCTTGCTGGGTTATGGAGGATATATTCAAACTGATTATTCTTTGGGCACCTGAAACACTTTATATAGAAGTGAAACAAAATTGCCCGACAACTTAAATTTTGAAAACCCTAATTCTTACTCATTTGAAATATGGTGAATGAAGTAAAGTTAAAAACATATAACATAAATAAAAAAAGATTTACTTATGTACAAAGTGAGGAAAAATTTCATCCTTCAATACTACAATAAATGTTTGAGGAACTTCCCATTGACAGGATCCCCAAACACTTCACCGTCCAGTTGTGCCAGATCGTACATGTTGTTACCTTGAATTGTGTGATCCATATTATTTTGGGGAACGATATGAAAGTGAAAATATAACATAGATATACCAAAAAAATACACATAGATATGGAAAGGAACACAGTAATAAAGTAAAGCTCATATTCTATTACTATCTCTCTGAAATACAAAAGATTGTAAAATGCAAAAACACACAAGTTAACTAGAATGGTGGTAGCTTATATCTCAGAAGAGATGTGTCGACTACGCTCATTCGCAAGAATCTGATTACAATGAGGCTTCAAAGGCATTTTTAACATAAATCATAAATGAGAAAACCCTAAACATCCAAAAACCTAACCCTAGGAGATGAAACACCAAAAGTCATTTGGGCCCCGATGAGGTAAGTTGGTACATCAACTTCCCGGGGTTGTAACTTTTGCATATGATCTCCGTTTTAGGCGCACAATAGCTTGCTGGAAAGAACTATCCAAGGAATACACATGTTTCCATCACACTCTAGATAAATTCTTTATTGTGACTGTGTCGCTCCCAAAAAATGTTGTTTAGGGCCTCAAAACGACCCCGAAAGTTTAGAACCCGAAAAACTGTAGAAAAACAGTCAAAATGGAAACTAGTCTTTGAACCAATGGAATAGGTGGGTGGCCACCAATATACACATGTATCATTCCTCCCCCCTTAATAAGAAATGGTCTTCATTGCGTCAAGTGTATTCATTAGATGAGGAAACTTCTGTTGAATCTGACACTAGGTGAGACACTTGCCCCGATGAAAAAACTGTCCTATTTTGACGACTCGATGGCATTTGATAGTCTCTTGGAGCATGCCCTTTTTCTTGGTGTCCATGATCCAATAAAATTTCACCTATTCGATGCAGGAAGGATTGAATTTTGTAGGGTCCAACTGTTCATCCGCATCCGAAGTGTCCAGGAGAGGTGGAAAATATGGTCGAAGCAGTTCCACATTAAATACCAGGTGCAAGCCAAGGAAAGAAGGAATACTTAATTCAAAAGAATTATTACCCACAACCTTGGTGATGGTGTAAGGCATGTGTTAGAGTGGGTGCAAATTTTTATGGGGACATGTGAGGCCCCCTTTCTTCAAATTCAACTAGACCTTATCTACCACCTGAAATTTGTGTGGTACCCGATGTTGATCGTGGTGTTGCTTGTAGTTGGCATTGGCTCTCTGCATAATATTATGAACTTGTTATTGTATGTGTTGTATTCTCTCAAAAAATTTAGTTTCCCTATCAGCCTTGGTATGAGCATGGGAGGACTCTTCCTATGCGGCTGAAATGGGAAGAGCTATGCCAATGGGGACCAATGATTGGAACCCCAAGCACACCTGAAAAGGGTTGTGGCCAATAGAGATGTGGAGGGATATGTTGTAGCTATGTTGAACATAAAGAATTATTTCATCCCATATGCGTGGATGTTTGGAATTATACATCCTCAGGATATGAAAAATCATCCTATTGACTACCTCTGTTTTTCCATCAGTTTTTGGGTGGAAGGCAGTCGATTTGGTCATCTTGGTGTCCATCATTGACCATAGCCTGGACCAAAACGTGCTCAGGAACCTACTGTCTCAATCGAAGATAGTAGTTTGTGGGAACCCAAAATGAACCCAAACATGTGTGAATAAGAGCTTGGTGGTGGCCTCGATTGTGATGCTCTTCTTACAAGGTGTCAAAATTTCCATCTTAGAGAATCGATCAATGACCACGAAGACAAAGTCATTCCCATGCTTGGTTGAAGGAAGATAAGACATGTAGTCCATGGATGTGGACTCCCAAGGTCTATATTGAGTAGGTAGAGTGGTGTATAGCCCTTGTTTCTTGATGGTGGGATGGGAAATGGCACAAGTAGTGTAGGATCTGATGTACTTGTGAAAATCGTGTCGAAGCTTTGGCCAATAAAACATATTTTGTAGTACTGCCACTGCCTTTTATACACCAAAATGTCTCACTACCCGGCTGTAATGAGCTTCCCAGATCATCTTGGCACGCTTGCTTGAAGGAACACAAAGATGGCTTAGATGGCATAACAATCCATCTTGGATATGAAAGTCGAGAACTATTTTTCATGCGCTCAATGTTTGATAGGTGGTAGCGAATTCAGAGTCATTATTGTATAAATATGGCCATCCATATGTCTCATATCCATAGAAGTTAAGAATCATGGTTAGCACTGCCACTGGGGGAAGAAAGGGGTAATTTGCGACATGGTTGTTACTACCCTTCTTGTACTTGATATTAAAGTGGAATTGTTGCATGTACACAGACCACTTTTGATGGCGATCATTATGTAACTTTCCTTGTGTCTGTATGAATTGTAGAGGCCTATGATCAATGTGGATGATCATTTCCTTCCCCAGAATGTAATGCTTCCATTGTCGACATGCCTGCACAATGGAGTACATCTCTTTTTCATAGGTGGGTATCTGTGAACAACATCAACTATATTTTCACTGTGATAGGTTATCAGATGCCCATGTTAAGTGACGATTTCACCGATAACATAATCTGAATTGTTTGTCTCAATTCTCAAATGGTTTTTGCAAGTCTAGAAAAATGAGGATTGGTGCTGAGCAGAGGTGAAATTTCAAATCCTTGAATGTTTTCTGTTGGGGAATAGACCACACAAAATTGGCCTTCACGCTACCCTTGGTAACATGGCTTAGAGCCCAAGTGATATGAGAGAACCCCAACACAAACCGCTAATAGAAGTTGGTGAGGCCTAAGAAGTTGTAGAGCTCGATCATTGTCTTTGGGGCCGGCCAATCACGAACGACTTGGATATTGGCTAAATCCACATGTACACCTTTCTCATCCATGATGTATCCAAAATATTGGATTCTCTACATGAAGAAGGAACACTTCTCCAAATTGGCATATAACTTGTGTTGTCTCAAGGTGCCCAATACCTACTGAATATGCTCCAAATGTTCCTCCCAATTTTTTTTGAAGATGAGGATGTCATCCAAATATACAACCACAAATGAGTTTGTGACTGGATGTAATATATCATCCATCATCCATATGAATGTGGTCGGGGCATTAGTCAAGCTGAAAGGCATGACCAACCACTCAAAGAGGCCTTCTTTAGACTTGAAGGTTGCCTTCCACACATCAGTTTGCTCAATCGACACCTGGTGGTAGCCTAACTTCAGATTAATCTTATTGAAAAACTTGGCTCCCTTGAGTTGATTGAGAAGATAAAAAATCCTAGGAATTGGGTTTGTTTCTTAACTGTGATCTTGTTTAGGGCTCTGTAATCAATACAAAATTTCCATGTCCCATCCTTCTTCTATACCAGAAAAATTAGGCTCCCACAAGGTGAGGAGATTGGTATGATGTGGCCCTTCAGAATTAGCTCTTGGATCTGGTGTTTGATTTCTTCATTCTCCATAACATAATTCTTGTATACAAGGTCGTTAGGAAGAGGATCACTAGGTGTCAGATCAATGGAGTGATTTACCTGACAATGCATAGGCACTCCAGTAGGTGAGGCGAATATGCCTTTGTACTCCTCTAATATTTTGTCCACCTATTGTTGTTGGGAAGAGAGACCCTGTGTAGAGGTTTTGGTGGTTGTAGTGACCTTATATTCACCTTCTGATTGAACCATACATAGGACAAATCTCCTAGTATGAGAGACCATGTTTCTTCACAGCTTGGTGGAGATCAAAGAGACTGTAGTGTTTGGGACTACCTCTGGAACCCTGTAGAGTTGATCTCCCAAAGTAATAATTACACTACTGGGCCTAGGTTCATAAAAATCATGAGGATTCCACACAAATTGTTTTCCTTGAAAAAAATCACAAACTTCAAGGGGAGAAACATCATATAATACCTCTTCTTTGAAAGGTTTGATGCCATAGTGCAGGTGACATTGTTGGCTGATGTTGATGTCTCATCTTTGGCTGAGCCAATCGATGGTGTATGGATGAGGATGCGACATCATTGTCAGGTTCAACCTATTGAAAACCTATATTGATATCAAGTTCTTCTGGCTTCCACTGCCAACGATGAAATGGAGTGGGGTTCCCTTCACCCACATCCATGAGTGGAAAAGGCGCTCCCCTTCTTTAGTCTCCTCTAGTTCCTCAGGATGGAACTTTTTGGTAGCGATGGTGACACTAGGTTCCGCATCAATGATTCATCTTCCCTTTTCTGGTTTTGAATCATATTCTGAGTCAACATATGACCCTGGGGATTTCATCTCAACCAACAAAGATTGTTTAGAGTGACATTCATCAGTATTGTGCCAAGGGATTTTGTGTAACTCATACCATTTTCTAGTGTCCTTCTTCGACTTCCCATTACCCTTCTTTGTTGCTGGCTTGGGATGGTTATCCTGGGGTTGGCCATCCTTGCTCTTTCCTTTGGCCTGAGATTTAGGGCCACTCTTACCATACTTTGGTTGTTGTGTATTTGTACACCTGAACTCCCGCTTGTCCCGTTGCTTGAACTTCTGCTTGATTTTTACAACATATCGGTTAGCAGGTCCCAATGACGAGATGTCGAGAAACTCCATTTTGGTTTGGATGTACATTTGTAGAGCCCCATGATATTTTAGGACCAAATGTTTCTCGAAGTATTTGATACCCAACTTGGTGCGCAAGGTATGGAAAGTATTGGTGAACTTCGACATTGTTTGGCCCCTTTCTTGGAGTAGTGTGGTCCATCTCTTGTAATGATCATCATAACTTCCAACATGGTAATATTGTTCCTTGAGGGAATAAACAAAAGCCACCCAAGTGGGTTCTGGCCCAAAAATTACAGACTCATCCTCGACATTTTTCTCACAGTAAGTCTCCCACCAATATATGACATGCAGAAGGGCCTCAAGGAGTGCGAAGGTGATATTTTCACTGTTGGAAAAATTGTGGACATAGAAATAACCCTCTAGCAGATTTAACCATTTTTCCAAAGCGTCGACGTCTATCTAGAATTCAAATAAAGGAATATCAAAGTTAAATTTTAACTTGAAGGGTGTCACACCTTTGAAGTGACTGCTGGTTGAAGGTGCCTCCATTGTTGTTGTCATCCGTCGAAGGATCTGGGCGAAATTATCCATCATCTTGTTCCTCTGTCGTGCAAGGGATTCCTCGAGAAACAATTTGAAAGGATATCATGTTTCGTCATCCCTATTTTCTTCCTCCATGGAATGTTTCTTGGGTGTATGAGAGTCGTTTTCCTCAAGAGAAACAAGCTTGATACCCAACTCTCTATACGCTGACCTCGTCGGGGACATGCACTAAGAACGAAAAGGAGAAAACCGCTATGATACCCTGATCTAGACTATTTTGGGGAACTATATGGTGGAAATATAAAATATATATAAAAAATAAATACACAAAGATATGGCAAGGAACATAATAATACAGTAAATCTCAGATTCTATTACTGACTGTCTAAAATACAAAAGACTGTAAAATGCAAAAACACACAAGCTAGCTAGAATGGTGGTAGCTTATCTCTGAGAAGAGATGTGTTGAATACGCTCATTCACAAGCAGCTGATTACAATGAGGCTCCAAAGGACTTTTTAACATAAATAATAAATGATAAATCCTTAAAACCCAAAAACCTAACCCTGGGAGATGAAGCACCAAAAGTCATGTGGGTCACGATGGTGTAAGTTGGTACATCAACTTCCCGGGGTCGTAAATTTTGCATATGATCTTCATTTTAGGCACACGATAGCTCGTTGGAAAGAAATATCTAAGGACTACACATGTTTTTTGACACTTTGTCTAAAGCCTATAGTGTGACTATGCCGCACCAAAAAAACGTTGTTTAGGGCCTCAAAACGACCCCAGAAGTTCAGGACCCGAAAAAATGTAGAAAAAATGACAAAATGGACACTGATATTTGAACCAGTGGATTAGATGGGTGACCACTTATATCCACCTGGATCACTGTGATGACTTGGAAAGGCCCGAGCTAGAGGTTTTCGAACTTTCCATGCTTTCCTTTTGCTTCTCTCCCAAGATCCCATTTTAAGACCATATCTTTGTTCTTAAATCTTCTCTCTTTGGATCTCTTGTCAAAGATTTCTTTCATTCTTTCTTGATGAGCTTGAGATCTGAGTTGGAAATGATATCTTACCTATTAGAATTCAATTAGTTGATTGATTCTTCTCTTCATATCATCTTCTTCTTCCTCTTCATCTTGCAACAACTTCATTATAGGGAGAGTGAGTTGTATGGGAAAAATAGCCTCCAACCCATAAACTATCTGGAAAGGAGATGTACCAAGGGACCTTTTGATCCTCTTCCTATCTGCCCAGACTACATATTTGAGGTGGGATTCACAATCCTTTTTGTTATGGGACAACATATTCTTGATGATCTTGACGATATTCTTGTTGGACGACTCAACCAAACTGTTTCCTTGTGGATAGTATGTAGTGGAATGTCCCAGCTCTATATTGTATCTTTGACAAAACTGCAACAGTTTGGAAGATTTGAAAGCCTGGGCATTATCATTTATAAATTTTATAGGGCATCTGAACCTTGATAGGATGTTATCCTCTAGAAACTTGATGATGACTAAGTCAACTGTTGCCCTGGTGGGGATTTCCTCCACCCACTAGGTGGAGTAGTTTGTGGTTTTTATGATCCATTTATGTTGCCCACTTGAGTTCAGGTGAATTTCACCAATAAAATATAGACCCCATTGTTGGAAATGTGTTTATGCATGGATAGGCTTGAGGGGAAGAGGCTGCAATTTCTGCTTCCCTACAAACATATGACATTTCCCACAATCCCTAACCATACAATTTACATCAGAAACCAATCAAGGCCAATAATAACCAACTCTGAGGATTTTGTATGCAATGGCTCTCCAAATATGATGACCTCCACATATTCCCTTATGAAACTGAATAATGATTTCCTCAATCTCTTCCTATGTGAGGCAGTTCAACAATATTCTTAATGGGTCCTTCCAAAACAAACTCTCTCCTTTAATGAAATATTTCACATATTTGAGCTTGATGGACCTAGCCTTCGATTTGTCCCATAAAGGGAACAACTCATATGCTGAAGGTAGAAAATAATGTCTTTATACCAATCAGACTCAAATAATTTGAGGCTGACCCTAGGCACTTGCTCTTGCGCTTCATCTTCTCTTTTCCATGTGGCCATGATGTATATTGTCATGAGGTTTAAATATATGGCCTAATAATTTGATTCAGCCATGATTTTATCCATCCCTTGTCCTTTCACCAGCTTAGTGTTTTTTATCTCCAACTCATACCCCTGTATCTTGGAAATCCACTTCCCTCTTTTTCCTTCACTGTCAGATTGTGTGAGGACATCTCTGATAGCACTATTAGGTACATAAACAAATTTTTTGGAGTGCAAGATATAATCTCTAAAGGATTTCAATGATTTAACCAGGGAATATGCTTTTTTCTCCAACCTACTATATCTTAACTCAACATCCCTCAAGACTCTGCTAAAAACGGTTATAGGCTTCTCCTAATATTCATCATTTTTCTACAAAAAGACAACATCCATGGTGTGTTCAAAAGCAAAAGAAAACATGAAAAATTCCTTATCATAATTTGGTCTGACTAAAACTGGTGATTTTCCCAAGGCTTCTTTGATTATTTGGAAATATTTCCTAACCTTAGGGGTCCACTTTACTAAATGGTTTTTCTTTAACATGTCATTGATGTTCTTGACTATCTCATCAACGCGAGGAACAAATCTTCTTAGGAATTTGATTCTTCCTAGGAAATCTTGTACCTCCTTTCTATTTCTTGGTATGGAAATATGCTTTATTGCTTCTACCCTCTACGGATCTATTTTTACCCCTTCCTTTGAAACTATGTGGCCCAACAATTTTCCCTCAGTCATGGAAAAGTAGCACTTATTTGGATTCAAAGACATGCCAAACTTCTTGCATTTCACAAAGGTCCGCTTCAAATGCTCTATGTGTTCCTCATTTGTCTTAGAGAAGAAAATCATATCGTCTAGATATATGACAATGAACTTTTCTTTCTCCCCTACAAAAGCTATATCCATGGCTTGCTAAAATGTAGCACCTGCATTCGTCAAGCCAAAGGGCATCTTATCATACATGAAGGTTCCCCATGGGGTAGTGAASGTTTTTTAKCTCTGTCATCAGGATGCATTGCTACCTGATTATGTCTTGAGAAACCATCCACCATGGAAATTTTATTTYCCYCCACTGCTTTCTGAAGTATATGATCCATTTTTGGTAGAGGGTAATTATCCTTTAGAAAACATTTATTCAGGTTTTGGAAGTCCAAACAGAGCCTTATATATCCACTCTTCTTCCCTACTGGGACCAAATTTACAACCCATTCARAATACCTAAGAGGAATGATGAAGTGAGCATCCAGTAGCTTCCTCATCTCCTTCTCAATGGTTGATAATAGAAAGGGGTTGAATTGTCTCAAATTCYACCTAAAAGTCTTAGTACCAAGTTTGAGTGGTATMTTTTGTTGTATAATGTTGATATCATAGGTCTTCAAGTCTTCATACTTCCAAGCAAAGAAATCCATGTACTCCTTGAACARTTGCAAGTATTCAACTTTGTATTTGGGGGAGATCTATTTAGACAACTTTATAAATTTTGGTTCTTTCTCTGTTCCAATGTTGCATTCTTCAGCCTTATCATCTCTGGGCATGATAACAGGTTTTATGGGCACATCATTTCTATCAAAAATCTTCTCCAGAGGGACCAATCCATTAGGGATGAAATTATTCTTTAATTGGAGGAATTTATGTCTAGTCATGTACTCACTGAACTCACAAATAATTTGTCTCTCTACTTTAGCCACAATTTCCTATCCTTCTCCATCATATGACTCCACCTATATGTTGGAAAATTCACCTACAACCTCTAGGAATATTTTTATTTATTGGTCATCTTCAATGACTTTCTAGTACTTTACATTATCAGGAATGGAGGGTTTATACCTCATCTCAATCTAATATCTCGCCTGAGGAGTGGTAGGGGTTTTGAAAGTACTGGATGCTATTGCTAAAGAATCAAATTGCTAGTTAAATTCCCTTGAAACAACAGTGATATTGAAGGTTTTGTGAAAATTTTCAATCAAATCACATACATGATTTATGTAGGCTCTCATTCTGGCGTGCCTTTTTTATAACTACCTTTGATTTGTTGTAATGTCCCTAGTTCGAAACCCTTTGTAATTGCACATATAGGATGGTGAGTAGTGGTATGAATGGTAAAACTAAATGTACATTTAGGCTAGTGAGCTATTGGAACTAAGTTTTGATGTTGCGTGCAACTGGGTAGTGCACATAGTATTGTATCAAAGACAGGGTGTGCATTTCATAGTTTTGTGCGCACCTGGGTATGTGCCCACATTTCATAGTGTTTCACACACTTGGGTAAGTGAACGAGAATGACCTGGGAGTGCACACATAGATAAGTTATATATATGCATATACATGGTTGTATATGTATTGTGGCTAAAGAGCCTATGTGATTATGAGGCTAGTGAGCTAGTATTCCGATAGGCCAGTGCGCCTATCCATGTAAGTATAATCACATTTATTAATATAATATTACATGACTACGCACAGATAGACTCAGAAAAAAAGAGATGGAGGGATGAATCCATTGAAAAAGGGAAAAGGGGGTGGGACTTAAGTCTCATAAATATTTTATAATATTTCCTGAAAAGTGTAAAGTGGCAGAGAATTTTTTTACCCTAAGTTCTTGGGGTTGGGAACGAGTCACCAAGTGGATTAAGATACTTCTAAAGTTGACAAGTGTTGAGTTGAAGACATGCAGTATATATTGTTGGCATTAGTGTATTTTGGGGATTATTCAGAGAATTGTTTGGGGGATGATTATGCATGTTTCAGGCTCTCATGAGCAGAAGGGGTTGGATTGTATGGAAAATCTGATTATTAGCTTATCTGGATAGAGAATTTTGTAAGGAGTTGTGGGGTTGTAATCAGAGTCATATTGTCGAAGTGATGGGTTGACAAGCCCATGAAAAATCTCTCTAGGTGAGAGTATGGCTATTGAGAAGTGGGTTGTCAGACTCGTGAGCATACTCTCCAGGTGAGAGTTTTGTTGAGAATTGTTCCTTGGTACGTTGGGCATTAGCCGATGGGCTCAGATTCTTCCTATCCTCTTGTTGTTGGTAACCTTGGAAGGGAAGTGGGGCAACCGAAGGACTATTGAGAAGATAAGGGACACACATTCTTGGGTGTGACATGTGCGTGGGCAATGAAGGACTTTGGGCTAGTTGCAATAGTGGGCACTTACAACTGAGCAATTCTATTGAGAATCAGACCTTATCTTGTTGCTAGGAACCTGTTTTTCCTAGTGGAGTTAAGCCCCAGGTCGGGGGTGACCTGTTGCTGAGAGATTATGAGAAACATAGTCTATGGTTGGGAGGAACATCTGAGTTCTGCACGAATTTGGTGACTTCCATATAATATAAGTGCTCTTTATGTGTTGTCTTGTTTACTGTTTGGTTATGTATTTATGTTTGACATGGTTAATTCTTGTATGTTGTCGCATATAAGTAATTATTTTTATTCTTTATTATGTTGTTTTCACATGTAAGTATGATTCTTATAGCCTGCATTTGTAGTTGTGCATGGAATTAACAATGTTCATAGTTTTTTTTTGTTTTTTTTTTTTTGTTTTTTTTATGACTGGCAGAATCGACAACTTGGTCGGTCTCGTACTCTCGTGACATGGGGTCGATTCCGACTACTACCACTATAACCTAAAGGTTCCATACGTATGCCCCTTCCGTAGGAATGGGTAAATCAGGGGGATTTGAACTCAGAACCTCATCGAACATAACACTTCATATCACAACACTTTCCAATTGAGCTGCCCTCGGGGGCTAACAATGTTGATAGTTTTACCGTAAGCTAACCTTATGATTTTGGTATGAGCCTCCGAGGAATTTTAGAAGGCCATGTGCAAAAAGAATAATCCATATGCACCAGAGGTTGATCTTACTTGTGTGCATAAAGAAGCAGTCTGTGCGCAGAAGTAGAACAAATTTGGTAATGACGCCAGAATGGACGCGCACACTAACACTATGTGTTCAGTGTGCTTGTGCGTAATTGTTTGAGTTATTTTTTCTATGTAAAGTTGTGTTAAAAGGAGTAAGTTTGTGGCACATCTTAGTTTGAGGTTGAGCACACTATTTCAATTGATACTGCACAGACTAGTGTTTAGTATAGAATTTGCACAATGTATTTTTGGAGTAGCATGGCCTAGTACTATGTTGGGGATGTTATAGTTTGGTATCAAAGCATAGTTTGGGAGAAGTGTTTGATGTGGATCAACTAGTGGAGGATGGGGATGTTACAAAGTGGTATTAGAGGATACTTTGGGATAAGTGTGTGACGTGGCCTAACCTGGGGTGGCTGGGGACATTATAGATTGGTATCATAGCATAGTTTGGGAAAAATGTGTGGCGTGGCCCAACTGTGGGAGGCTATGAACGTTACAAATTGGTATCAGAGCATACTTTGGGAGAAGTGTGTGATGTGGCCCAACCTGGGGTGGATGGGGACATTACAGAGTGGTATCATAGCTATTGGTTCAACACTAGACTTGTATGGGCCAGAGGTCAATAAGAAGCATCAAAGCTCTAGTTTCAACACTGAGCCTGCATGAGCTGAGTTATACTTAGGGAAAAATTTGGACTGGTAAGTGGTCGAATTTGGAATTTTAGCGTGGCCGTGGTGCACATTAACTAAGAATGTGTAGATGTGCACTCTAATTCATGATATTGCATAATGTGACACTCGAACTACACATTAAGCAATGGTGTCTGGGTGTGCACACTAAAGGTTTGGGGTTGCACAAAGAAAATTTGTGATGCATGCACATTATTGATACCTGGTGTAAAAGTTAAAAATTGACATCATGCTTTGGCATGTGTTGAATACCAATGCATGCATGGGCGTCAAAAGGAAGGATTATGACAATATGGTGTAGAGTTGTCATGACGTTGTTTCATTAATTCGTCTAACAAATCTTATTGTATGCACATTTTGTAGAAATATCAGAGATTAGAGTAGGAAAAAATCAGTACAGAAGGTCAAAATCATGGAATATGCGTAGAGGACTTACAGTCCTGATGATGAATTTAGAGATATGTATTTTGTTTTGGGTGATGATGGTACATAATCCAAGGAGGATCACATGAACTTGGTAAAAACCATAAAGGGTTGCAGAAATATGTCCAAAGTTATAAGGATGATAATGAAAGGCTTATGAGAGCCAAGGCACAACAATATTACTTCAATTTCAATTATATGCAGAGCCTGGACATAATAGAAAAGAAAATGGATCACGAGACAGAGAAAAGTAGGTCGAGAACTCACATGTCCCATGATGAGAAAAGAAGAGAAGCAAGGAGTGTTGATAGGCATCATCACCACTAACCATTAAAGCATTCTTTTAGGAAAGTGTGCAGTAGTTCGATTCCATATCCTATCAGAAAGCATAATAGAAGGAATGCGGTGGACGAGCTACGGGGAGAAATGAATAAGATCAAGCCTCCTACCTTTGATGGCGAGCATAAGAAGGATGAATATTCAAAGACCTAGTTGCTAGGTATGAGGAAGTACTTCCAATTGCATAATTATTCTATGCATGCAGAAGGAATAATTTCTAACTATCATATAAAAGGAAAAACATCAATGTGGTGGGATCAATTTGTGAAAGTGAAACACATCGATGAGAATAAAGTTACCTGGAGGGAGTTCAAGAAGTATTTCCAAAAGAAATACTTAACCAAGCGGTATTGTGACAAGAAAATGAAGGAATTCTTCGAAATCATGCTTGGGAGTATGACTATAGATGAGTATGAAGAAAAATTCTTAGATCTATTGAAATATGTTGCATTCATCAAGGATGAGAAAGTTAAAATTTAGAGTTACTTGAGTGGGCTACCATCAGTTATCAGTGACAAGATACAATATGATGACCCTAAGATATTAGAGGAAACTATAAGGTGCGCTAAGTGTATTTATGAGAAGCAAAGGGGAAGACCGATTTTAAAAAATGATTTGGAAGATAAAATGAAAAGTAAGGTGGAACAGAGGAAGAAGGGGGCTAAGCCACCATTTTTCAGAAATATTGCGCAAGGAAAACCAATTCTCTAGGAGCCCAGAATGTCGGAGACAATGGGGAAAAAACCATGGAAACAATTTGTTCATTGTTGGAGTTATGGCGGAAATCATATGTGCAGAGATTTCCCTTTAAGAGGTAATAAAGCGAGGAATACACACAATGTACAACAAGCTGTGATAGTTGAGGACATGGGAAGAAATGTGCCTAGGACTTATGCAATGTTGGATAACAATAAAGTTGAGTTTCAGTCACACATGATCGAAGTGGAAGGTAAGATTAATGACCAACCCATTGCCATTTTAATTGAATCTAGAGCTATTCATAATTAACCAGATCCTAATATGGTGGAAAGATTCCATTCACCAAGAAGAAAGCTTGGAAAACCTCGGTTGCTGCAGTTAGCTACATGAGAAAAAAGGAAAATTAATGAGATGGTTAAGGCATGTTCAATGGAGATGAATGAATTGCACACAAAAGTTGATTTGAATATCATACGTCTGGGTTTGTATGATTTACTCATTGGTATGGATTTTGTGGATGAGCACCATGTATTAGCACCATAAGTCTCCCTTCAGATTGCGGAAAAGGAAAGCCTGATACCCATCAGAGTTTTATGTCCCAAATTGGTTAAAAGGGTCAAATGGGCACAACCTCAAGAACATATCGTTTTAACTCAGAGAACTGGACTGATATGAACGAGCAGGTGAGGTCTTAGTTTAACTTCAGAAAATAAGTTGTAGTAAGGGTGAGTAGGAGGAAGACATTGGTGAGAAAACTTAGAGATCCGTTGATGGCATCAAGTCTCTCAAAATTCCAAGGAAGAACAAATTCAAACGCGAGAAATTCTCAAATTCAAATTCACAGAAACTGAAAGGAACTACAACAACACTATAATCAAACTTTTATCATAATGCAGTCACAATAATTCAAGTGAATCATTCAATCATGAACTCTTTCAGCATCAGAGGGAAACAAAATGGAGTAAGAAGGCCGACTTTCATTAAACAAGAAATATCGAATGCATATACATAGCCAGATAACCAGAGAGTTCATTAAAACTTTACAATTCGAGAGCTTTGCTCTACCATCGACCACTACAAAATATAAAAACTGAGTATATATACTCAAAACTGCTAACAGTCTCCAGGGATGCAATTGGACCCCTGCATTCAAAGCTTCACGTGTCGTCTCCTTCTGCCAAACTGCACATGCTTTCCTTTGTCAGGCACAAATCCAAGACAGTATGGGATTTGCAGGAAAATTCATGACAGGGCAACCTTGGGCTGACAACCTGTCTCCACAATCAGTGCTTCCATGCTTCCTATTTATGGTTGAAATGAGGTTTCAACCATATTATTCATCTTCATTAACTTCCCTCTTTGGGATCAAGATGATCCCAGACATCCATGAATGCCCTTAGGTGACACTCCTGACTTGCTGAGTTAAACTTGGCACCTCGAAACCATGCCTCCTTCTTCTGCATCTAATACAAACGCTCTTGATTCCTTTGGCATGGATCTTTTCAACCACCCCATGTGACCACAGGACATGACCTCATGCTTATCCCGCATGATATTTTAGGGCTTCACATTTCAAGAGTTTTCACGATTTCGCATTTTGGGAGAAAGAGACGCTGCTCCTATGAAACCTTCTATTCGTGAAAGAACGAAATTGAGATTTCACATTTTGGGGTTTCAGGCTATGGATGAACTTGTCAACAAGAACCTTGAACTCTCGATTCCTGATCCTCTGAAATCACTGATGTCAGATCAACGACCCTCTACTCCTAACAATCGAACGACCCAGATCTTCCCCTCGTGAATTGGGATTTCGCGCTCCTTGTTGCATAATCTCTCAACATTTGAAATCTCGATTCCCACGCTCGCTTGATTCCATATAAGACCGCTCTAAATGCTGTGGCCCGCAATAATGAAGACTTGGAAGGCATGGCTAGGACTTGGGGAAAATGAAGACTCAGTAATAGAAGAAAAAAGAGAAGTAATCGGCCTTAGGGAGAATAAAAAAGCCCGGGGCCGATATCTCTCAGGCAAATTTTGACAAGGAAAACCAGTCGACCAAAAGGATGAAGGAAAACAAATAAAGAAAAATATACGCCTGGAGGAGAAATCTATGATTGGGTTTGCAAAAAGGGGGAAAATACAGGCAAAATCACAGACCTAGGCCAAAACCACAATTCACAAGAACACGACAAGATTAATCACTAACATTTGGCTCCACAGGGGATGGCATGCTCCCTGTGGGATTCCAAGAACGTGCAGCTCCAGTGACTTGCTTTGGGTTATGGAGTCTGCTATTAAAACAAGAATAAACATAAAATAGGAACGATATTTACAATGGTGGGACGCCGACTACGACTTTTAAACACAATTTTTTTTTAGGAAGTGCCCATTTACAGGGCCATCAAAAACTTCATCACCCTTTGAATTCTGCAACCTGTAAGTGTTATTGGGAAATGTCTCAGAAACCTTGAAGGGTCCAAACCAAAGGGCCTCAAATTTATCATGATTTCCCTTGTCTTGTATGGGCACATCCCATTTGAGCACTAGCTCTCTCAGCTGGAAATCCTATTTTCTGCTCTCCCTGTCAAAGACTTGCTTGATTTTCTGTTGACTGTCATGTGCTCTGTCCATCACTTGCTCTTTAGTTTGTTGCACTTCTACAAGCTGATGAATCCTCGTGATCATATCATCGAGATCTTCCTGGCAGTCTTGGGAGAACTCTGCTACTAGCATGGCGATTTGAGAGGGAAAATTTGCTTCAGTTCCATATACAAGATGGAAAGGAGAGATGCGTAGGGACTGCTTAGCTGTCACTCTATCATCCCACAAAGAAAATTTGAGCTTTGAATCCCATGCTTTCTTGTTTTCCTCTAATAGTATTTTGATGATCTTGATGAGGCTTTTGCTAGAGGACTCTACTAATTCATTTCCTTGTGGATAGTAGGGGGTAGAGTGGATTAGCACAATTCCAAACTGCTCACATAATCAGATCAATGGTTCAGCTTTGAAAGATGCAGCATTATCC
Source organism: Picea engelmannii (assembly GCA_009831015.1). NCBI lineage: Eukaryota > Viridiplantae > Streptophyta > Pinopsida > Pinales > Pinaceae > Picea > Picea engelmannii. Next base: position 25,421 of record ML805031.1, on the reverse strand, counting down.
GTGACAATTTTGCTCGGGCAACCAAACCTCGCTATGATATCCTCCAGGAAACTGATGATTACCTTGTGAGAAGCACTCCTTGTGGGAATAGCTTCTATCCACTTGGTAAAGTAATCTGTGGGAGTTAGGATCCATCTGTGTTGACCAATCGATGCAGGATGAATTTCCCCAATAAAGGTTAAGCCCCACTGCTGAAAGGGCCCTGAAACAACCACAAGTTTTAATGACAGGGACTTTAGTTGTTGCTTCCCGGAGAATCTTTGACATTTAACACAAGCCTTGACTTTTGCACAGACATCAACGAATAGAGTAGGCCATTAGTAACTGACCCTGAGAACTTTGTAGGCTATGGTTTTCCAGAAATGATGTCCCCCACATAGGCTGTCATGGAAATCTAATATAATTTTCTGGGCCTCTTGTGGGTCTAAACATCTTAGAAGCACACCCAGAGGGTCTTTCCAATACAAAGCCTTATCAATAAGGCAATATATAATTGCTTTGAGATTTAAATCTCTTGCCTTACTCCTTCCCATACCATCAGGGGGCCTTAATTCATGCAAAATATATATAATGTCTTTATACCAGGCACATTCTGCCAATGGGGGGCCGTCCTAAGGAATTTTATCAGACAACTCAACCTGCTGGTTTTCTGATCACGTGTGGATGAATTTAACCCCCAAATATTTACAATTAGATTCAACCAATAGTTTGGCTAAATCTTGGCCTTTAACTAGTTTGGTGGGTTTTATTTCCAGATCAAATTCGAGGATTTTGGCAATCCACTTGCTCCTTTTCTCGTCTATATCAGTTTGAATGAGAATGTCCTTCAATGAGGCTGAAGGGACATACATAATGACCTTTGAATGTAGCATATAGACTCCGAAAGCCTTGAGAGCTTTCACCAAGGCATAGGCTTGCTTCTCTAAGATGTCATATCTGATCTCTGCATCCCTTAATTCCCTACTGAAAAAGGAAATAGGCTGCTCAAGCCCTTTAGCATTCTTCTGCAATAAAACAACTACCACTGTATCCAAAGAAGCAAAGGAAAGAACCATAAAATCCTTGGAATAATCAGGACTGATTAGCATGGGTGCCTTAGTCAGTGCCTTCTTAATTTGGTTGAAGGATTCTCTGGGCACAATAGTCCATTTCACTTTGTTCCCCTTCCCGAGCATGGTTGTGATATGCTTCACCAATTCAACGAAATTTGAAACAAACCTTCTCAAGAAATTGATTTTACCCAGAAAAGATTGAACTTTTTTCTTGCATCTGGGAAGCATTAAGGCTTGAATAACTTCTACACTGCTAGGATCGATCCTAACTCATTCAGCTGATACTATGTGCCCCAACAATTTTCCTTCCTGCATGGCAAATACTGATTTCTTGGGATTTAGGGAGAGACCGAACCTTCTGCATTTCGAGAAAACCTTTCTTAGATGCTGACGATGTTCTTTATCGGATTTGGAGAAGACTATTATGTCATCCAAATAGATGACCACAAATTCATCCTTTTCTCCAATGAAGGTGATGTCCATGGCTCGTTGGAAGTTTTCTCCCGCGTTCATCAATCCAAAGGGAATTTTGGCATACATGAACGTACCCCAAGGAGTGGTGAAAGTTGTTTTCTCTCTGTCCTCCAGCAGGACATAGATCTAATTGTAGTCAGAAAATCCATCAATCATGGAGATCCGAGATGCACCTATGACCCTCTGCAATATATGTTCCATCTTTGGAAAGGGGTTATTTTCCTTCTTTGAGCTCCTATTCAGGTTCCTGAAATCGACACAAAGTCTGATTTCTCCACTCTTCTTTCTTACCAGGACCAGGTTGGCCACCCACTTTGAATATCTCAAAGGCATGATGATTTGGGCGTCCAACAACTTCTTTACCTCCTTCTCCATAATAGGCAACAACATAGAATTATTTGTCTCAATTTCTTCCTAAATGGTTTGGCCTCCTCTTTCAGTGGAATATTATGCTCGATGACACCCGTGTTGTAAGTTTTGAGGTATTCATAGGTTTAGGAAAGCACATCAGTGAATTCTTTTAATAACTCAGCATACTCGGCCCTCTGCTCTTTTGACAGGCTGCTTGACAGTTTGACAAATCTTGGATCCTTCTCTGTGCCAATGTTTCACTCAACTACGTCTGCATCCTCAATCGTTCTCTGGGATTTCACTGCCACATCCTTCCCATCGAATAGTGTTTCCAAAGGAACTAGTCCCTTTGGAATGTGATTTCTAGGTAGTTGAACAATATGGTGATTATCAATTTTATCCAAAACTACTTCAGGGGGAGGATCACCCTCGAAATCTTTATCCTAGTCAATGTGTAATGCAGAGAACTCATCAACCGACTCAAGAAATATTCTGATCTCAAGATCATCCTCGAACACATTCCAATGCTTGATATTATCAGGCATAGAGGGCCTGTATTTTACTTCAACATCATACTTGATCTTAGGTGGCAGTGGGACTTTGAACTGGCTTGCCAAGACAACTAGAGAATCGACATGGCATTTTCTTCTCTAGGAACAAATGAAATGTTGAAAGCCAAGAAAAAGCTGTCAATCAGATCGCACATTCATTCCTATAACTTCTGAGCTGAAGATGTTTGGCATCATAATCATTTCTGATCTACTAGACAATCAACTCAACATCCCCAAACAATGTTATCTCCTCAATTCCCATGTCTTTCGCAGCTCGTAAACCCAAAACAAGAGCGTCATATTCTGCCACATTATTGGTAGCCTAAAATTCTAATTTGTATGACAGAGGCATGGTCTCTTGACAAGCTGACACAAAGACTATTCCAGCACCAACACCTTCTCTAGAGGATGCTCCATCAAAGAATATTTTCCACACAGAGGTACTCAAAGGGGGATCTTCACGCAGGGTAATGGGATTTTTTATCTCAAGAGGAGGTTCAGGGGCGTTGGTGAGCTACAATAAGCTAGATCCCAAATCAATATCGAGGGAAAAGATAGGATGATTAGTGGGGTCTGCTTCGTCATTCATAATGTAGGCCAACTGAGCTTCTCTGTATAGTCTTCTATGCTTCCCTCCGAACACTGGAATGGTAGCATATGTGAGGTCCATCTGCAAGGTTCCCCCAAGTATTTTTATCCAAGATCTTGACAACAACATGCCAAACTTGGGAGGAACATCAACCACCATGATATCCATGACCAAACTTTTCATGGGAAGCTGAAACAAGGTTACCACTAGATCTTTGATGACCCCAAGACATTGCACCCTCCTCGAATCAAAAGAATATAAATCATGATAAGATTTTGTGATTTCTAATCGGAGTTCTTCCATGACAGTCTTGGGCATGAGGTTATGAGATGTGTCTGAGTCCATCAAATAGTTATGCAACACCTTATCATTTATGTTGAGTGACATGTAGAAAGGATGGGATGAATCATCTTTGTTTTCTACCATAGGACCTAGGATGACTCCCGGTTTTTTGTCTTGGAGGTTTACTGAGTCTATGGAATGGCAAGATGGCTCAGACTGCATCAACTTGGAGATGGATTTCTTGAAATATTTGTGCTTAATTATCTCTGACAGGGGCACTAGGATTCTAATCTTTTGAATTTCACGTTCAAAGCTAAAGGAGGAAGGGGGTTTCAAAATTTCTCTCACCTCTGGGACATGGTCTTTGGCTATTGGTGAAGGATTCCGAGCTTTCTTTTCCTTGGTGGTATTTGTT
>ML805031.1:0-15886 GCA_009831015.1 Picea engelmannii | reverse complement strand
TATTTCTTGAAGCTCCTCTTGAACATCTTTTGCATAAATTAACAATTTCATCATATGATTCCTTAGATATGTCCCCTTTTCCAAGCATATTCAACATATCTAGACAATCATCCCTTACTCCTTTTAATAATATAGTTTTGAGAGTATCTTTACTTACATTGGGGTGACTGGATCTTTGTAGGTTATACTGTAGCCTTTCTACAAAGTCTTCCAGATTCTCATCCTCTTTTTGCATCATCTTAAATAGCTCCTCCCTCTTTTCTCTTGTTCGATAGTAGTCTTGGTATTTGTTCAGGAATTTCCGTTTCATTTGGTCCCATGTTGTGATTACATGGCCTCCAAGACTCATAAACCATCTTAGTGCATTCCATTTTAGTGTTGCTGGGAATAGCTTTAATTTTTGAGCATTGGATACGTAATCATAACTTCTGCATAATATATCAAACTCAAAAAGGAATTCATCAGGATCTTCTGAAGACAAACCATGAAAATTAGGTAGTGCTGAGAGTGGAATGTTCTTCATGGGGGCTACTCCTCTAGGAAGATCACCAATAGGAAATCCTAATGTAGAGAAAGAGTTTTCATCTTTTACCTCTCCTTCAGGACCCACTTGTTCTTCGTGATGAAATTCTTCATTGTACTCATCCATGTTTTCTTCTATCTGCTCCCCTGTTGCGCTTGCTCTTTCCTCAATGTTTCCTGTTGGTTTCTGGACTGTCTCAGGACTCCAAACTTCTTTCCCCGTTTTAAAATTTGCTTGAAATGAAGGCTGGGATTTTTGTTTCCGAAGGTTTGGTCATTGAGCAGCAGATTCAGACTTTGATATAACCTCGTCAATGTAAGTATTTCTTCCTCCTCTTCCTCTGCCCTTTCCACCTGAAGGGTCAGTATCTTTGGGGTCTCCGCATCCTCTCATGCAATCTTTGTATCTGAAAATCATAAGTTCTTTTGAAATCTAAAATTACCTTCCCCGACAACGACGCCAAAATGTTGGTCACTATAATTGCTTATTTAATTTAAACAATCAAGTGCTACATAAATTGTCAACCCAGGGAAGTCTGTTTATTTCAAAGGTAACCATGCACTATATATGCTCAATTCCAAAAGAAACCTATATTTGTAGTAAAGGAAACTATATTAATCACACTTGCCTTGAATGAACTGAAGTTTTAACAGAAAAGAAATCTACTTATTGCAGAGCTCAAAATGATTAATTAAAGAATCCTGGATTACATTAAAATAACACAAGATGCTGCAACAGAAAAGACCAACTATTCTGTAACCAGAGAACATGACCCTAATTCCCAAGCAAGAATCTTCAGCACCTATTTTCGATCATCCCACTTTATGAACTCATTGCTTGACTGAAACGATTAGCACATGTTGAAGACTAACTAATTCCTAACAGAGAACAGGACCCTAATTCCCGAGCATGAACCTTCAACACAAGTCTCTGATTAACACACTCATGAAACTAATTGAAAGCTAACTATTTCTAACAGAGAACAGGACCCTAATTCCCAAGAAGGAACCTTAAGCACAAGTCTCTGATTAACACACTCATGAAAATAATTGAAAGCTAACTATTTCTAACAGAGAATAGGACCCTAATTCCCAAGAAGGAACCTTCAGCACAAGTCTCTGATTAACACACTCATGAAAATAATTGGAAGCTAACTATTTCTAACAGAGAACAGGACCCTAATTCCCAAGAAGGAACCTTCAACACAAGTCTCTGATCACCAAGCTTTCATGAATTCATCACACAGGATTTCTAACTAGAGTGATTAACAATTACCCAAACATGAATTATGTGAAAACAATGTAGCAGCAAGACAGAGTTCAATAAAGTAGTGTGTCAGCAAAATAGATTTTACTCAAAGCATAAACAGAAATAATACTAGCACACTAGAAAGCGAATGGGTGAATCTTTTGAAGAAGGTGGGCCCTCTCTTCTCACAAGATTCCCCTGGAACGAAGAGGCTAGAGAAGGATGCTCAAAACAGTCTTTTATTCATCTGTCAATGTATCATATTACAATATGAAAATGAAGTACGTCCTTCTCTGTAAAACTTTCTTAGTACAAAAACTGAGAATCCTTTCGAATGATGATTTCCTCTTATTTAAAGAGGGAATCCCTTCGATAAAATTGATCAAAAATTACAGGTGTATATCTGAGTCCTATTCTTAGTCAGATCGACTTTCTAAACTGGAATAGGATATCCTAGTCTCCCGCAACAGAATGCTATTACGAGTGCTGAGTGAGGTGTTGCTGTTACGGCTAGAGTAACAACTCTTTCTTGTTACTGCTATTGTATGTTGTTTCGGCATCGCAAATCGTAGGCTGTTTCAGCCACATGATTTGCGTTCCGACTGTTTCAGCACTCCTCAGGTAGCAGCGATGGTTGGTGCTCGGCTGACGATGCAGCTGTTGTAGTCAATCTGTGTGAGTTGCTGTTGACCGCGGACTGTGTAACGAATTCCTCTGTGTTTCAGCATCGTTTGACCATGGACTGTGTAACAACTTCTGTGTTTCAGCATCGTCGACCATGAATTGTGTAACAACTTCTGTGTTTCAGCATCGTCGACCCTGAACTGTGTAACAACTTTCTCTGTGTTTCAGCATCGTTGACCATGGACTGTGTAACAGCTTCTGTGTTTCATCATCGTCGACCCTGGACTGTGTAACAGCTTCTGTGAGTTGCTGTTTCAACAACAGGCTTCAAATGCTAATCTGTAGTATGAACTGTTTCAGTACTTATACATTTCTAATCAATGTTTAAGTACGAGAATGATGTAAAATTATATGCAAAACAGATTAAACGTATAGTAAAGAGAAGAGACGTTGTATACCTTTGGAAAGATAGGATAAAGTGATAATATGAGTTTAAATGTGAGTGAACAAGAGTGTAATGGTGGCAAAAAGTATGGGCAAAAAGGTACATTGTGTGGTCCTAACACTTCGTAGAGGCCTCTGTAGGCTTTATCTCAGCAAGGATTTTATTGTACATCTTGTTGAACCTTTTGGAGAAGTTAGAGACAGATTCCCCTTCTTTTCTCTTCAGGGACCCAAACTTTGTGATATAATACATGAAGTCTTTTTTAGCCCCCCATTGTCTTAGGAAAAGATCATCCAAAGCCTCTATCCCAACGATGGATCCAGGAGCCAAAGCTCTAAACCAATTTTTGGCTTCTCCATCAAGATTGTGAACAAAATCCTCATCCACACATCTTCGTCTACTATTACATAGTTATTAGCATAACTATATAAAGTTGGAATGTGCTCCTCTATGGTTATATCTCCCTCCCCTGTAAACTTAGGAAGCTTCTTAAGGTAGACACCGATTGGGAGGGAATTAAGAGACTGAGGCAAGACCAGGGGGGCATATCTAGTAGCCACTATGGAATCCATTCTGTTTCTAGGGGGATTAGCACCTGCCATATGAATATGAGGTGGAGGAGAATTAGGAGGAGAAGGTGTTCGAGCAAGGGAGACTGGAGCTGAGCTTCCGGGAGGAAAGGGAAACAACAGAGAATTTGGGGAAAAAGTTAGAGGGCTTGCGGGAAAGGAGGTTTCCCTTTCGGTGGTAGAAGCAACAGTAATAGGAGGAGGGGTGGTAAATCCCGGGGTAGGAAAATCCTCTGAGGTGTTGGTTCTAAACCACAATGTAATTTCAGGGGAGAGGGGAGTGACAAGGATTTGTCCCTCCAATCCTAGACTAGGAGGGGAAAACTTAATAGGAACACTCCCAAAATTTAAAGTTCAGGAATCTCCAACAGGCGATATAACAGGGAAATGAGAAGCAAAAATTGGAGTTTCTAAAGAAGGACCATGAAAAACATTAGAAATACCTAGTTCAACAGTAGAATTTCCTTCTCGAGGGGCCTTTCCCTTTCTAATAATTTTCTCTGGGTCAGCTTCAGATGTTGCTAAAGGCAACTGTGGAGTAGACCTCGTGTGTTTACCTCTAGAAGCCACAACTAAAACAGTGGAGTCGCTAGTGGATTTGCATCAACGTAGTCACCACAGTGGAGTCTCCAGGTACACAGATGCAATATTTGATGTACTAAGTTCTGATGCACCTTTAGAACCAGTAAGATTTGTCATTCAATCCCAAGGAAAATCTTCAATTTCGTCCCTGACAACAGTGGCAGAAATGTTAGCACCATAAGTTTCCCTTCATATTGCGAGAAAGGAAAGCCTGATACCCATCAGTGTTTTATGTCACAAATTGGTTAAAAGGGTCAAATGGGTGTAGTCTCAAGAACATATTGTTTTAACTCAGAGAATTGGACTAATATGCACGAGCAGGTGAGGTCTTGGTTGAACTTCAGACAATAAGTTGCAGTAAGGGTGAGTAGGAGGAAGACTTTGGTGAGAAAATGTAGAGATCCTCTGATGGCATCAAGTCTCTCAACATTCCAAGGAAGAACAAATTCAAACGTGAGAACTTCTCAAATTCAAATTCACAGAAACTGAAAGGAACTGCAACAACACTATAATCAAACTTTCATCATAATGCAGTCACAATAATTCAAGTGACTCTGTCAATCATGAACTCTTTCAGCATCAGAGGGAAACAAGATGGAGTAAGAAGTCTAACTGTCATTAAATAAGAAATATCGAATTCATATACATAACCAGATAACCAAAGAGTTCATTAAAACTTTACAATTCGGGAGCTTTGATCTACCATCGACCACTACAAAATATAAAAAATGAGTATATATACTCAGAACTGCTAACACCCCCCAGGGACGCAATTGGACCCATGTATTCAAAGCTTCACATTTTTTCTCCTTTTGTCAGACTGCACAGACTTTCCTTTGTTAGACACAAATCCAAGATAGTATAGGCTTTGCAGGAAAATTCATGACAGAGCGAACTTGGCCTGACAACCTGCCTCCACAATCGGTGCTTCCATGATTCCTATATATGGTTGAAACGAGGTTTCAACCACCTTCTTTAGCTTCATTAATTTCCCTCCTTGGGATCGGGACGAGCCCAGACATCCATGAATGCCATTAGGCGACACACCTAACTTGCTGAGTTAAACTTGGCACCTTGAAACCATGTTGCCTTCTTCTGCAACTAATACAAACACTCTCGATCCCTTTGGCGTGGATATTTTCAACCACCCCATGTGACCGTGGGTCATGACCTCATGCTTATCCCACATGATATTTCGGGGCTTCGCATTTCAGGAGTTTTCACGATTTCACGTTTCGGAAGAAAGAGACGTTGGTCCTATGAAATCTTTGATTCACAAAAGCGCAGAATCAAGATTTTGCATTTCGGGGTTTCGGGCTATGGATGAACTTGTCGACGAGAACCCTGAACTCCCGATTCCTGATCCTCTGAAATCACCGATGTCAGATCAATGACCCTCTGCTCCTAAAAATTAGACGACCCAGATGTTCCCCTCGCGAATCGGGATTTTGCGCTCCTTGCTGCATAATCTCTCAACATTTGAAATCCTGATTCCCACGCTCCCTTGATTCCATAGAAGACCACTCTCAGTGCTGCGACCTGCAATAATGAAGACTTGGAAGGCACAACTAGGACTTTGAAAAAATGAAGACTCGGTAATAGAAGAAAAAAGAGAAGTAATCGGCCTTAGGGAGAACAGAAAATCCTGGGGCCAATATCTCTCAGGAAAATTTCGACAAGGAAAACCATTCGACCAAAAGGATGAAGGAAAACAAACAAAGAAAAATACTGGGAGGAGAAATCTATGATCGGGTCTGCAAAAAGGGGGAAAATATAGGCAAAATCATAGACCTAGGCCAAAACCACAATTCAAAAGAACACGACAAGATTAATCACTAACACCATGTTGTCCTGGACTGCTACAATAAGGCATTTACTTTTTTGGATAAGCAAGGAAATTTGAGAAAATTTCAAGGAATTCCAAGAGTTCTAACTATCAGAGAAGTTTCATCCTTGTAATTGAAGAAATGCTACAGGAAATGATGTCAAGTATTGGTATCACACATGGAAGAGGCACCTAATGATAAAGTTCCAAGTGTTGAAGACTGCAAAATACTGAAAGAGTATGGGGATGTCTTTAGAGAGATATGGGGATTGCCTCCGAAGAGAGATATTGATTTCTCTATAAATATGATGTCAGGAGAAACACCTATATCCAAGACTCCTTATAGGATGAGTACACTAGAGTTAAAGAAGTTGCAGATGCAACTTGAAGAGCTTCTAAAGAAGGGTTATATACTCCCAAGTGTGTCACCTTCGGGTGTGTTGGTTTATTTTGTGAAGAAGAAGGATGGTACTATGATACTTTGTATCGACTTCTTTGATCACCTGAGGGGCGTGCAGATATTTTCAAATATTTATCTCAAATCTAGACATCACCAAGTAAGAATAAAGGAGAAAGACAAAGGTAAGACTGTCTTCAGAACAAGGTATGGTCATTACAAGTTTACAATGGTGCCATTTGGGTTGTCCAATGCACGATCTATTTTGATGTGTTTGATTAATGGAGTTTTCAGAAGTTATTTAGATAAGTTTGTCATTGTATTTCTGGATGACATACTCATTTATTCAAAGTCAGAAGAAGAGCACAAGCAACACTTGAGGATGGTACTGCAGGTATTGAGGGAGCATAAAATTTATGCAAAGTTGAGCAAGTGTTCATTTTATCAATGAAATATTCATTATTTGGGTCATATTATTTCTAAGGAAGGAATAGTTGTGGATTTGAAAAATATAAAAGCCATTGAGGAATGGTTGAAACCTAGAAATGTCGCATAGGTAAGGTCCTTTATGGGACTTGCAGGTTATTATAGAAATTTTATTGAAGGATTCTCACAGATTGCGCATCAAATTACATCTTTGTAAAATAAAGGTGCTCTATTTGAATGGAGTTCGAACTATGCAAGGAGTTTTCAACACTTGAAGAATTTTTTAACAAGTGAGCCAATTTTGAGAATTTTTGATCCTGATGCAGACATTGTTGTGTGCACAGATGCATGCAATGAAGGACTTGGTGGAGTTCAGAATCATAATGGACATGTGGTATGATACAAATAAAGAAATTTAAGAGAGCATGAAAGGTTCTATGCCACTCATGACTTGGAATTGGCATCCATAGTGCATGCCTTGAAGATGTGGTGACATTATCTTATGGATAAAATATTTGAGCTGAGGACAAGCCATAGTGGTTTGAAGTATATGTTTTGAAAACCAAGTTTAAATTCCAGACAAAGCATGTGGTTAGAGTTCCTCAGTGAGTATGAGTTTGACATAAAGCATATCCTAGGAAAGGAGAACAAGGTGGTTGATGCACTCAACAGGAGAGTGCATGAGATGCATGCTACAACCATTAGCATGTGTAAACTGGATTTGTGCGATAAAATTTTAGAAATTTCCAAATCATATTTGCGTTATGTGGACATAAAAGAGACTTTACAACAAGGTATATCGTAAGCAAAATTTGAGGGTTATGAGTTGAGAGACGATGGGATCCTCATGTATAGGCTCAGAGTCTATGTGTCGAATGATCAGGAGTTGAAGAGTTTGATATTGTCACAGATGCATAAGGTTCCTTATGTGGGACATCCAGGTTACCAGAAGATAATTGTCGTGGTCAAGATGAAATGTTATTAGTTGGGTATGAAAAAGGAAGTTGTTTATTTTATTGCTAGATGCCTTGAATTTCAGAAGGTCAAGGCCGAGCATATACATCTAGATGGTTTGCTACAACCTTTTCCCATTCTTGAGTGAAAGTGGGAAGTTGTAACCATGGATTTCATAACTAAGTTTCCTAGAACTTCTAACTAACATGATTATATTATGGTGCTAGTGGAAAATCTTACTAAATCTGCCCATTTTGTTCCAGTGAAGTTAGTGCACAAGGAAGTCGATATTGATGAGATTTACATGCGATAAATTTCCAAGTTGCATGGTGTGCCTAAGGAAATTGTGTCTAACAGAGAGTCCAAGTTAATCCTAGAAATTATGGAAAGGGATATTCAAGAGATTTGGAACAAGTCTGAACTTTAGCACAACATATGACCCTGAGACAGATGGAAAAACAAAGAGGGTAAATCGGGTGATTGAAGATATGGTCAAGATGTATGTGATGGATAAGCCATCAAAATGGGAATACTACCTTCATTTGTTAGAGTTTTCTTACAAAAAATGGTATCATGCAACTTTAAATATGATCCCATTTGAAGCACTTTATGGAAGAAAGTGCAACACACTAGTGAGTTGGGACAACCCAACAGACCGCGTAGTAGTTGGGAAAGATCTACTCCAGGAAATGGATGAGAATATGATAAATATAAGGAAAAATTTAAAGGTTTCCTAAGATAGGTAGAAAATATGCGCAGATAAAGGTTGAAACCACAGAGAGTTTGAAGTGGGTGATCACATGTTTTGAAAGTGAAGGTTAGGCACAGTTTCCTGAAGTTGGGAAAGTGTTCTAAGTTAGTAGTGCGCTACTGTGGGCCATTTCCAATCCTTGAAAGGATTGATCCTATCATATATATGCTTGCATTGTCTTCTTCCTTGTTTATTCATAATGTTTTTCACGTGTCATTTCTTAATAAGTACGTACCCGAGGCTAATCATATTATTGATTGGAAAGTGATTCAGGTGGAGATAGAAGGTGATTTTCAAGTGCCAATAGTTTGCATATTGGATCGAAAAATCAAATAACTACGGAATCAAGTTATGGATCTGGTAAAGGTCCAATGGACCTGGTACAGTCCTGGGGATGTAACTTGGGAGTGTGAGGATACTATGCGATAGAGTATCCACATATTTTTGAAGATTTTTGAAATTTTGTATGTACATGTGTATTTGATGCACTAAGGACAATGCATAAATAAGGGGAAGGGGAATGTAATTTCCCTGGTCTGAAACCCTTTGTAATTGAAAATATATGCTGGTGTGCCATGGTATGAACTATAAATGTAAATGTACATTTAGGCTGGTGAGTTGTTGGCACTAAGTTTTGATGTTGCATGCACCTGAGTAGTGTGTGGAGTATTGTATCAAAGAAAGGGTGTGCACATTTCATATTGTTGCACACACCTAGGAAAGTGCACACATTTCACAGTGTTGCATGCACTTGGGTATCGTGCGAGAATGACCTAGGAGTGTGTGTAGATCTGAGTTATATATATGTATATATATGGATGTATATGTATTGAGGCCGAAGAGACTGTGTGATTATGAGGTTGGTGAGTCGGGACGCAGATAGGCCAGTGCGCCTATCCATGTAATTATAATCACAATTATTAATATAAGATTACATCGATGCACATAGATAGACTCAAACAAAAAGATATGGGGGGCCGACTCCACCAAAAAAGGGAAAAGGGGGTGGGACTTAAATATTAGGGAATATTTTATAATATTTCTAGAAAAGTGTAAAGTGGTGGATAATTGTTTTATCCTAATTTCCTGAGGTTGGGAATGAGTCACCAAGTGGATTAAGCTACTTTTGAAGGTGATAAGTGTCTATTTGAAGGGATGCAATATGTATTTCCATCCTTAGTGTATTTTGGGGATCATTCAAAGAATTATTTGGGAGATGATTATGCATGTTTCAAGCTCTCATGAGCAGAAGGGGGTCAGACTGTATGGAAAATATGATTATTACCTTATCTGCACAGAGAAGTTTGTAAAGAGTTGTGGGTTTGTAATTAGAGTCATATTTTCGAAGAGATGAGTTGACATGCCCGTGAGCAGTCTTTCTGGGTGAGATACTGGTTGTTCAGAAGTGGGTTTCCAGACCTATGCGCAAACACTCCAGGCGACTTCATGTCTGTCCTATTGATGGTAACCCTAGAAGGGAAGTGTGGAAACCAAAGGACTATTGATCAGAGAAGGGGCACACTTCCTTGGGTGTGACAGGTGTGTGGGGAATGAGTAACTATGGGCTAGTTGCAGCAATGTGCACTTAGGAATAAGAAATTATGTTGAGAATTGGACCTTAGCTTTTCACTAGGAACCCTTTTTCTGTGGTGGAGTTAAGCCCCAGCTCGAGGGTGACCTATTGCTAATAACTTATGAGCAATAAAGTCTATGGATGGGAGGAACATCTGAGTTTTGCGTGTAGTTGTTGACTTCCATATAAGATAAGTGTTCTTTATGTGTTGTCTTGTTTATTGTGTGCTTATTTATTTATGTTTCACATGGTTAATTCTTGTATGTTGTTGCATATAAGTAATTGTTTTTATTATGTATTATGCTTCTTGCACATGTAAGTATGGTGCTTATAGCTTGTATTTGTAGTTGTGCATGGACATGAAAATGTTGATAGTTTTACTGTAAGCTAACCTTATGATTTTGGTACGAGCTTCCGAGGAATGTTGAAATGTCATGCATGTAGAGAATACTCTTTGTGCACCAGAGGTTGGTCTTACTTGTGCACATAGGGAAGTAGTCTACGCGCACAAGTAGGACATATTTGGTAATGATGCCAGAATTGGCGCGCAAAGTAATGTTATGTGTTCAATGTGCTTGTGCACAGTTTTTTAAGTTATTTCCATTATGTAAAGTTGTGTTAAAAGGAGTAAGTTAGTGTCGTGCATCATATTTTTAGGTTGAGCGCACTAAATCAAGTGATGCTGCACATACTAGTGTTTAGTATAGAATCAACTCGGTGGATTTTTGGAGTAGCATAGCCCAATACTATGTTGGGGATGTTACAGTTTCGTATCAGAGCATAGTTTGGGAGAAGTTTGTGACGTGGCCCATTCAGGGGAGGCTAGGGATGTCACATTTGCTGAACCACAAGTTCTAAATCTACAAAGGCTACCAACTCAGTAATTTTCATTTTCCTTACTGCAATCAAACCTAGGATCATGGCCTCGTATTCAACTACATTATTAGTAGCTTCAAATTTCAATTTGTAGGACAAATGGATTTATTCTTTTTTGGGGGAAATGAGGACCACTCTAGCTATTAATCCTTCTTTCGAATCTTCCCCATTAAAGTACATCTTCCATATACCTTATATTTCTCAGGCATAGCTTAGCACATGATTTTTTGAATCTAGAGCCTCCTAGTATTCTTTATTTACTAAGAGGATGCAAAATCCCAAATCTTCATCAACAACATATATGGGATGGTTTACATAATTATTTTGATCACTAACTACATAAGAAAACTTTTTTTCTCTATACAACCTCTTGTTCTCTCCTCCAAAAACCGGTACAGAAGCATATGTCATGTGCATATGCATTGTACCTCCCATCTTTCCGGCCCAAGTTATGGATAGTAGCATCCCATAGTTTGTAGGTACATCAACTACCACCACATCCATCATAATTCTCTTAACATGTAGTTGATCCAACGTGACTACCATGTCTTTAGTTAGTCCATCACACTTTACTTTCCTAGCATGAAAGGAGTAGAGATCATGGTATGGCATGTTTTTTTCTAGCCTCAATTTCTCCATTACTACCTTTGGCATGAGATTATGAGATGCACTAGAGTCAAGCATACAAGTATGTAGCATCTTTTCATGGATATTCAGGGTTACATAGAAAGGTGCAACTCACTCCTATTTTTCATATATATGATGACCAAACACTATATTAGGAGATTCATCTTATAAATTCACAGTGTCAGGTGGGCCTACTGAAATTTTTCTATGTATGAACTTTTCAATCTTCTTGTGGTATGACATATTTTTATCTAATTCAACCAATGGGACTGGGATCTTAATTTTGGAAATATATTTCTCAAAATTGAATGGTGAAACTGATTCCTCAAGCTCCTTTACCTATTTTTATGTTCTTGAAGTTTCACCAACTTCATTAGACTTGATAGGATATTTTAGTTCCTTGACTTTAACCGTAGGAATACTTGGACTAGTTTTCTTAGGTTGTGGCTGGATGTCATGGCTAACATTCCTCTATATAGTCCTAAGATCATATTTACTATGCATTTTGGATTGGAGAGCATAAAAAAACATCATGTACTGAGCAGAGAACAGTACGTCTTCATCAGATTCATTTTGGGGGTTTTTCTTTCTGCTACTGAGAGTATCTTCATAATCATTATGAGTTAGATGCATTGTGTTATTTTCCTCCTACAACAGGTGTATTTCCTATGTACTATCAATGTATCCTTCATATGTTTCTTCTTCTACTAGGTTGTTCTACTCATTAGTTGAGAAAGGGGGCTGAATAGGTTGTTCATTGTTTCTCCTTTCCCTCCTCATGAGTTGAGGATTGAAGGGCCTCCTAAATTGGTTAGGGTTCCTCACCCCTCCCTCTTGAGGGAATTTATTAACATTTCCATTCTCCATTTCAAATATAGACATATTATTAGTCAGATTCCTGATTAGTCTAGATGTCTCATCCATCCTAGTATCATGAACATCCTTAGCTAGGTTGAGGGTGTCATTGTCTTCTTTGATATTCTTCTTTTCTATTTGACCAGTCTTTTATTTCATTTTACATGATGCAATCATGTTTCCCTTAACATCTATTGCATCATCCTGCATTATCAACAAACTCAGGGACATTCTTTCTCTTAGTGCCATGGAAAAGTATGCATCAAACACCCCAACATATGTGATTGTAGCCACTTGTTGTAAAGGATTTATTTCTCTGGGAATATTGTTGTACAAATTTTTAAACCTTCTGTTAAACTTGACAATAGACTCGTGTGGTTTCTTCTTGAGGGAGCCAAATTCGGTCTCCCCCCCCGCTCCCCTCCATTGTTTAATAAATGCGTATTCAAGAGCCTACCAACTATCAATTGAGGCAGTGGCTCTGAATCATTTGTGGACATCTCCCTCTAGGGTTTGAACAAATAAATGCATGGATACATCCTTATGCTCCACGAACAAGTTATCAGTGAAATCTTGGAAGGCTGCTAGATTTTCTTCAACGGAAAGAGTTGGTTCACCATTGTACTTGGGTAACAAATTTAAGTAACTTTCAGGTTGGTCATGGACATGAGTAGGTATATTTAAAGGGATGAATCGTGTCATTACCCATGGATTTAAAGGTGGTGGGGGAGGTTGATTTCCCCCAACTCTCCCTCCTCCTAAATTATCCATGAGGTTATGTAAAATGGCATTATGGGATTAAACAGATGGACGACTAATAATGTTTCTCATAATGGGTTTAAAAGAGGAACTTGCTTATTCATATAATCCTAAAGGTTAATTTTGTAGATTTATTAAAGGTTCAAGAGGTATTTTAGCATAAAAAATAGAATCAACAAATATATCAACAAGCTCCAAATATTCACTTCCTACTTGAGCAACAGAATGAGAAGCTCCCAAATTAGGGTTACCTGGAGGTGAAAATACTTTACGTTCTCTGATATTTCTCCAGGTCATGAGCTTCTCGGGGTTTAAGTATACTGGAGTACACTCAATATCTGGATTTCTTCTGGTATATCTTCTATTGGATGCCATATCTTCTTCTTGTGGAGTTTCCAGGTGAAATAAATTTACAACCATGTGTCTAAAACTTGTTCACCTCCGAGTACTGGATCTTCAATGTCGTATCCCCAAGGAAAAATACTTTCAAATTTAGTTCCCCAGCAATGGTTCTATTTTGTATGTTATCCATCAAGATGTTCATGGTTGTAAATGGAACTATGGCGAGGCATCCCAGGGGCTAAGATCTAGGATAGATCTTAAATCCATGTTGATTTACAACAAAATTTGCAAATTTTTGGGGCAACTTCTCTCTCTCTCTCTCTCTCTCTCTTGTATAACTCTTGGCCCTTAAACAATATTAGAACCAGTATCAAGGCATTCAACATGAAGAGGCATATGTCCAAAAGTTCTTCAAACAATTTTATTTAAGTTGATAAAGGGAGGATTGGAAGAAATACAAGATAGACATGTGAGTCAACTATATGGTGAATCTCACAACCTATGGAAATAATGACGTGTTGAGCAATTAAGAATTCAAAAATCTTGACAAATATATCATATCATTAAAGTATGCATCAAACAATAAAACATTTTTATATACTTAAATCCATGGAGGTGTCCTCCGCACATAATTAAACACATGAAAAAATGACATGAAGTGGTCATATATTCAAAGAAAATAACTTCAACATCATAAGTTAAATAACATGCAATCACACTGTACATGTCATAAAACTTTTTGCTTGAGATTTTATTAATGGGGATGTGATACAAGAAGCCATGGAATGAGAGGGATGGATTTTTACAAGAATACATGCACAAAAAATAAGCACAGACTAAAGCATAACATAGGGGATGAATCTCTTGTAGCCTGTAGCCATGAAAAAAGGTCTATGTCTAAGGGGATCTTCGATCAAAGAACTCGGGTATAAGATACTCTTAAATTACCCAAAGTGCCAACCCTAAAAATGAGCTCTACTTGTTGATTTATAATTTCCTTTTCTTGAGAAGAAACCACTTGCTCAGACCAATACTACTTCTTGAAAAATTGATTCCGCTTTTCAGAATCTTGATACTTCCTCTGAAATCCTAACCGCTTTCATCTTCTGAATTGATTTTCATTCATCGCAGCTAGATAATTTTTTTTTTTTACCACAAAGATGACATGTTGGCATTTGGTGGGACATTCTAATAGAGGGAAAAGACTGATCACACTTAGCCATATCTAATAAGATCCGTGACTTGAGTGAATGAGCACATTGAGTAAAAACGATCACTTTCTTCTGATGACTATAGGTAAGGTCATGATGATGAGTGAGGGATGGAGAATGGGATGTTAGATAACTTGTTATAGGTCACGTCCTTTCCAAGATTTTGCAGAATTCCATCATACTCCCACTTGCTTGGGCTATTCTCCCTCATGCCTCTAATTCCACATGCACATGTTTTTCCCATTGTTTGGAACTTTCAAAAACTGAAAAAAACATGTGAAACTCAGATGATGTCATGTCGACATCAACATGAATACATGGACATATGGAGGCTTGAAATTGATACACTTAGGTGTTGATGTGATCCTCGAGGTCCAATCATATAAGCGCCCTGGGATACTATCACAACTTGAGTATTATTGGGTCCTTTCCTTACAGGTGGCGATTTATGATAGGTTCGAGAGGGTGAGTCAATGTCTTTCTAGGCCTTCATTACTTCTCTTGATGTCCCAGTGGACTGCTCTGCTGACTCCAGGTGACGTTATGTGGCTGGTTAGGTTGATAGTGAGTTGGATGACGTGAAATCCAAATGAGATCAAAATACCACTGTCGTGACCCCAAGGGAGTGGTTTCCTTTACTTCTCTTTACCATGCGACACTTTTTTCTCTTTGACACGTAGCAACCTAAAACCAATATCATGCCTCGATGCCACATTAACATCTTGAACGCCTTTCCAATGAGACATGCATCATCCACTATTGATCAGGCTCGCTTGCAGCAGTTGGATGATTGGGCCCACACCTTTTCCCACACTTTTTCATTAATCCTTGGTTACATGGTAAAGTTCCATTTGGTAAAGGGTCTGAATTTGATCTAGATGAGCTTAACACCTTTTATGCTCCCGATAAGCACTTGAGTCTGGGACTGGGTCTTGGGCCTTTAGGGCTTGTTTTTTTTTATTTTTATTTTTCTGTGAATCTCTTGGCGCCCGATTAAATGATTCGCCTCATTTATGCGGGATCTCTACAGGATCCTTTTCCCTTGAATTACCCCCCCTTAATCTTGATCATAATGAATGCTACTGGCTGGAACAAAACCAGTACTAACATATGCATTGACAAGTTAGAAGAGTATCTATAAGAAGAAAGTTGTTTTGGCCCAACTCTCACTGGTATAGTCATCAATATTCTTCATTATGTTGATTATATCTTTCTTATGGAAAGGATTCCCCACTATCTTGGAGAGAAAATAAGAATCCTCAAATATTTTTTTCTCCAATATGGGTATCACTGTTAATA
>ML805030.1:135787-225241 GCA_009831015.1 Picea engelmannii | reverse complement strand
TTTTTTTTTTAAGGAAGATAATGCTTATATGTACAAACTTTGTCTTCATTTATCCAATATGGTTTTTTTGTGTAAAGTAACACTTGCATTCTTTATCATACTAATTATTATAAGGTGGATTATGTTTTTCTTTGTCAATTACTCTTTCTACAAGTAGGAAAAATACATTTTCTGATATATGTCAATTTAAATAAATAAAAAAATGAACATATGACAAATTTTAGAAGTTGAATCCCAATCCCAAAATTATCCAATACTATTATATATTCCACCATAGTAGAATGAAATGAATGAGAAAATAAGATGTCATATATCAGCCATATTAAAATGAAATGAACTAAAAATGAGATATGAATGATGAGTATAAAGATATGAAAATTTAAAATTTGGTACAAACGAAGATAATAGAAAACTAGTAGCAAAGAAAATGAAATTTTATTTTATAAACACAAAATCAACTCAATAAATATTTACATTCACTAATAATTTTAAATAAATAAAAATTTGATTAACTTACAAAATAAATATATAAATAAAGATAATAAAGATAAAAGCAAATGAAGATCAAAACTACGAAAGTAAATTTTTATAATTCTTATTATTCCTATACATCGTACATGTTTTATTCTATAATATCCTAAACAAAAAAATGGACACGATGAGACTGCCAAAACCCATGCTGTAACACATATCTTCGACCGTGTAGTCCACGTCGGATGGAAAAATCTTTAAATCTCTGATATTTAAGGAAACTGAGATGAATGTTTGTAGCTACCGACCAAAATTTGACTAATAGTTCAATTAGGGATTCCTTAAAGGGTGGAGTGGTATTGGAGAGCAGCTGGTGTCAAGTGGTAGGTGGTGAAATAAGATAGATATAAAGGAACATATAATATTGGCCGCCAATGAAATGGGGCTGCGCACTTTCTATAAAGGCCACTCGCCGCCTGTTGAAAACTACGTTCCGCGTTTGCACTGCGTTTATGATGTGGAAAATCTCTTTTCCAGCGCCCAAGCATTAGGGTTACAGTCAATAGTCCTTTTGACTTCTTTGTTTGTACAAGCACCTCACATCCCATCACTGATTGTCACTGAAAAATGGAAACGTAATCTCATTGGTTTCTACTTCCAGATCTTTCGGTAGAGCCTGAAATAATACATAAAGTTGAATCAATGGTGCAGAACACTGGTTCAGAATCAGTGCATTTGTTGAAGAAGATATTTAAAAATGAAGGGCTCAAAATTAGTGGATTTAGTGACGAGGATCCTGGAAGGCAACCCTTGTGTCGGCCAACAGTTCATCTTAATGCAAATGCTAGCCGGCAACATGATCGAAAGAGACAGGAAGTCTCAAATTATAAATGGCTATCAGGTTCACCGACATAAATGACTATTAGATTCACCAACTAATACAACTATTTACCCATTATATTAGAATGTTGCCGTAAACGTGTGAAACATGAACACTCAAATTCCAAACAAAATAAAGATACGAGAATATATATTGATGGTATGATTGAGTTCCACTAAGTAAGACAATAATAATACTAAGGATATGACCAGATATTTAACACAATATGTTAGTCATATTTTTGTTCCTGCAGTTTTTTTAAAGTTGGCTGAAGTTACAAGGTCGAGATTGGACGAAATAGATGAAGAAGGCAAGCTTCCCTCATATAATCTGGAGTCAAATTATCCCAAGGAAGAATGAAGAAATAACAAGAAAACTCATACCCTTGTGTGCATAAGGCAAGTTTGAAACCCTTGGATGCTTATCGGATTCAAAAGGGGTTTATCGGGTTCCGAAAGAACTTAAGTCTCTGGCCTAAGACCTTAGCCTCAAAATTTTGGGAGTTTTTCGGACCCCGAAATATTGACATTGGGCCTGACCTTTTGAATCAACGGTCCAGATCTGTTCACAGGTATCAAAGCCTCTCGACCAGGTGTCATGTCATCCCTCCAGCGTAGCATTGTTAGAGCCAATCATTGACTGCCATGTGGATAGGTGGAATCCATCACATACATAGGCCAACACCTCGAAATTGGGTGACACGTGTCATGCTCCTCCGCCACATCAATGCCAACACAGAGTAGCTTAAGGCTGCCATGTGTCTAGACTAACGTCAACGCGGCAATAGTTTCCTTAGCTGATCTTGGATTTTGATTAAGCCAGATCAACGGCTGTCCTCGCATCGATGACAGATCAACGATAAAGATCAAGTTGGGATCGTTGTCGAAAAAATCCGTTGGATATTTTCCCCCTTAGCTCAATTTATATAGTGACAATGATGACGTTGTCGACGATGACCAAGGATAGGCTAAGGAAAATATGACAACTCGGCATGCCAGTAGAGCACTATCAAAGCCAACCTTTTCCTGCCACATAGATAATCAGGGATTCCCCAAATCCCGTCAAAGTACATTAGAGTGTATGACACGTGTCCTATCCTCCCTAACACGTTAGTGCCAACCTGGACTAGTGAGAGTCCACCACGTATCTATGATGTCGTCCACATGACCATCGAATGCCTTAGCCAGTTTTTGTTTATGGTCTAGCTAGATCAACGACTCCCCATGTTTTGGAAAAATATCAGCAACGAAGATCAAGATGGAGATTGTCGTTGGAGAAATGCAAAGAGAAATCCTCGACGCAAGTATTCACAATGTCGTCGACGATGTCATTGTCTGTGAAATGCAGAAGAGATGACAAATTGGTCGTAAACGAAGCACTGTCAGAGCCAACCAGAGGGTGACACATGACACGTGAACCTACTGCATACACAGGTCAATGTCTCAAAACCCAGTGACACATGTCCTACATGTTTTCCACATTAGGGTTAGAGTGGACCACTGACAAGCCGCCTCATGTCACGGTGATGTTAACATGATGATTTTTTCCTTAATCGATTTTGGGTTCTTGGTCGTCGAAATTTTCTTGGCAAATCTAGATCGATGGTCTACATTTGCCCTCAGAGTTGTCTCATCGGTGTCATGTTGGAAGACCATACCCTGACCACTCTGATGGGGAACCTACATTGAACAATCCTGATCTTCTCTTAGAACATTTTTAAATGGGACCGATCAATGGCCCAAATCCACTCCCATGTATCAAAGCCTCTCGGCTAGGTGCCATGTCAGCCCGCTAGCGAAGCACTGTTAGGGACAATTCGGAGTTGCCACATGGACATGTGAAACCGACCAGATGCACGGGTAAATGTCTCGAAACCAGGTGACACGTGTCCCACCCATCTGCCACATCAACGCCAGCATGGACTAATGATAATAGGCCACATGTCACGATGACATCATTGTAATATTTTTCATTCCTTAGCCATTTTTTTCCCTCGCAGCCCAAGATCAATGACTCAGTTGTCCTCAGATCTCTTACGGGCAACCCAGATTTTTCTTATGGGCCCTTCGGAGTCTCCTCATCGGAGTCATGTTTACATGCCAAACCCCACCACTCTAATGGACACCTCCACTTGACGACTCAAATATACTCTCGAACCTTTATGAACTGGGGTCGATCAGTGGTCCAGTTCTATTCTCAGGTATCAAACCCTTCCATCTAGGTGTCATGTCAGCCTACCACCAGAGCATTGTCGAAGCCAATCAAAAGCTGCCATGTGGACAGTGGAGCCCACCAAAGGTTCCCCAAATCATATCAAATTTGGGTGACATTTGTCATGTCTACCCGCCATAGTAGCATCAGTGAAAGTGTATAAAGGGTTGCAATGCGTCCACGATGACATCAACACGATATATTTTCCTTAGCCAAAGATTTTCCCATGGCCAAGCTAGATCGATGACTCCTAGTCCATCTACAACACCCTGATCAACAACCCATATCTCATCTTATTACGACTTTGATCATCGGTCCATATTTGATCAAGTTGATCCCGTGGCTACTGATTTTTCTCCTTTGCAAGCCTCGATTTACTCTGGTAGGTGCGAACTCGAACAATGAGTGAGATTTCTTGCTACGATCAATCTGACAATGGTAGAGATTTATGTTTTATGCAGAGTTAATGTGGGATTCAAAACAACAAAAGTAATTTTTTAACAATCTTTTGTACGAGGGGGTCATCCATAACCACACAGGATCAACAATCAAGGTCACTTGTTGAGATAGATCCAATGTCTACTAAGTCGCGTGATCTCTGCAATTATAATTTCAAGTTTTTTATAACAAGGGAAATTATTATAGGGTATCTTCGGGGAGAGGGCATGATCAATAGATTGGCTTGCAAATTCCTAGCTATTCCACAATCTCGCCATAACAAATTCCAACAGGTAAAAGTAATTAATTTTGACCAAAGAAGAAAGCATTCTAGAATCAATAAGTAGGAAGTGGTTTCAAGAAGCAGTTTGGGGCATGAGTGAGAGGAATAAAAGAGAATGCAGGTGCCCACTGTCAAGGTCGACACTTTGGGTACTTAAAGAGTTTCTTGTAACTAGAGTTGTTCGACCACAGAAATACCTTGAACACAGTCAGTTGATAAATGAAGCAGGAAACCAAATATTCCTCGCTCACGTTTAAGTTTCAGTCTGTAATTCCTCGTTCTATTGTATATGTGTTCCTGTAAAGACTATTCCACCATTTTTTGTTTTTCTTGTATCATATATGATTTATAAAAGCTCAAACAATAGGCCATTTAAGATTCATTTTGATTCTTATCCCCATAGGCTGCCTCAGATTTGTTCCAACAACATCTTGGAACATCTCGAGGGATAACATATGAAATGGCGTCATTGTCGGGGATGTGAAATGAAGAAATCTTTCCTAGGGATACGACATTGTAGGCTTTAAGACTTGACAATGAACATGCCTCAGACACTTCGTTGTTAGTTTTTCACCTGGTGACTCCACAAAAGGACAATCTGGCATGTTCCAGAAGATGTACCAGAAACCACCATGATCCTGAACAAGTCTCAATATATTTAGATCCAAATTTTTTTTGACCTGGAGGAATATCATAAAGTGTTAGACCTCCTTTTTGTCATGTAACCCTTATCTAGAAATCTCTCCTTCTACTATTCATCAAAATGTTGAATTTGTAGATTTGATTGATATACCTGACACTACTTCTTGTGCATTGAAATCCAACGGATCTATGTTGGTTGGTCAATGCAATTTGGTCGACACTTCGACGAAACCTGGTTATTAGTTTCCTTGGTGTATTCGGGTTGGATATTCGATGAATATATTGAGATCAGGTATTTGACACACTGTCATCGAACTTCCTGTATACCAACGACCCTAAGGACCAAAACCTTGTCGAAATTATCCATTATTTCTAGCATATACTTGTTGAAAGTCCGATGTAACTACACGTCGAATATTCAACATCCATATAGTAGATATGATGGAGGTTCCTTATCTTCCATGGATATTAGTGTCAAACTTGTCGTCGAATATCCGATGCCCACATTCATCAAATATTCAATTTCCATACAGTAGATCCAATGTAGGTGCCTCACCTCTGACAGATATTAATGTCGAACTTGGTGTCAGATATTCGATGCCCACGTTCGTTGAATATCCAACGAGCTAACAATAGCTTCTATGGAGGTGCCATACTTCCAACCAATATTCCTTTCGGACCTTCCATGGGATATTCGACGAAACTGTGTATATTAAAAATAAAATATTGCATTACACAAGATCCTAGAAATGTTTTAATTGTCTCCAACCTACCATCTCCTGCCTTGGATTACATTTCCCCCATTTTCTGGAAAATAATCTAGTGTTTATCCTTATTAGCCCAACTGTGTGTCTTTTAATTTTGTTCATATTAGGAAGAATTATGATGTCTCATTTATTTGGTCCATGTATTTGGGTATTCATGGTATACTCTCACTACTAGAAATTGGTGGGAGACACATTCTACTACTTGTGCATAATTTTTAATACTTTAATATTGTCTTGTGGGAATTTCCTTGTGTGTGTTAAGTAGTAGTTCCCAACCCATCAAGGTGGTTGGTCCCTACTATAATAATATAATGGTGGTCTACTTACCTTCCTTTACAAGAAAATTTGATAAGTGGAGAGAGAGGGATAAATTTACTTGTAGAAAGCTCCCAAAGGTATTATCTTCAATGACATACATTGGAGGAGTCAGTTCTGAGAGCATCAATCATTCTAGAATGACCTGAAAAGAATAAAAAAAAAAGAATAGCTTCTCCTTGGGATGGACAAGAAACTTATCTCTCTAACCTATGTAATGAAATAGATTGAAACCCTAACTTGCATTGCATGTAAAAATCCCTAAATCTATCAAAACGTCATTGTTACTATGAAAATGAAATGCTAAAATTACCAATAGAATAAAGAAAAAATCGAACACATGGGGAAGAGTAAAGATTTTGTTGATGAAGAAAGAGAGGCACAAATTAAATTATAACTATGGAGAGATGGCTCTCTAAATTCTTCTTCTTCTAGGGGTGGTCTTCTCTTGGGATTCTCCGAGTCATTGTCCTTCAATCAACAAGCCTCCCTCCTTTAGAAATGAGAAATAAATGGAAAAATCACTTAGCTTCTCTCAAACATTTCACAACATGATCTTGTATTCAAAAATGCATGTTGCAACCGAGAAAAATAACACCACTCTCTCCAAAGATGTATGATTTATACCCCAATATTCTCTTTTATAGAGGTTGTAGTTCTAAAAATATGTAAATTTGTTTCACCTAGTAGGTGAAGAATCCTATAAACCAAACTCATAAGAATGGATTAGTGTCCAGTAGAAATGCCATTAAAATTCTAGCACCATCTCAATCTATCTTTCTGGTGGCAGTCTACTGCATTATAAATTGGAAATATATCTATGATTCATCTACATAAGTGTTAAGGTTTAAGATATTATTAGGTTTCTTTTAAAGTCACTAGATAACCATAGCATAGATAGGATCAATGAGAAATACACAATCACAAGAGACACATTATTTATCATGGGAAACCTTCATGGGGGAGAAAACCCAACAAAAACTTCCATAAAATAGATAGCCAATACAATGTCAAGAGAATTAACCAAACAATACAAAAATTCCTCTCCCAAGAATGTGCCTCTCTCTCTCTCTTCCTTCTTCTCCAATTGTAGCTCCAAACTTGTGCTCTGATGAACAAGTGAGTGAGTGAACAACTGAGGCACTGGCCTCTCTTATTTATACAATCTGACAAGTGTTGAACTGAGGTGTCTTTTCACTAGCAGGGCCGACATCTCAATATGGGTGGTTATAACCACTTTAATATATTTTAGGGGATGACTTCTCATTTAGAATATTACAATTAGGGTTTGGCCAATCCACAAAAGGGGATTTGGTCATTTACAATACCCCACATGAGCAATCTGCAAAAGGGGATTGATATAATGAATAATACATCAATAATAAATATAATACTCTTTGCAGTTACATTATTTCAACACTCCCCCTTAACAATAAGGGTATTCTACAACAACATCAGGGGAGAGAGAGGACAACATCATCAAAAACATCTTGGAACACTAACTGTCGTATCTATAAATCATCAAAAAAAATTCTCTTCATCATCGTTGATAGGATGGAGCTGGAGTAGCATCATCACCCTCATCAGCATGAGGCTAAGGAAACATCATCATTTTCTTTAGCATGAGGCTAAAGTAACATCATCATCTTCTTTAGCATGAGGGAAAAGTAGCATCATCATCTTCTTTAGCATGAGGCTAAAGTAATATCATCATATTCTTTAGCATGAGGCTAAAGTAATATCATCAATATCTTTAGCATGAGGCTAAGTAACATCATTATCATCACAATCTTCAGCAAGAAGATGAAGTGGCATCATCATCATCATCTTCAACAAGAAGCTAAAGTAGCATCATCATCATCATCTTCAGCAAGAAGTTGGAGTGGCATCTATAAATTCTAACCTTGTACAATATCTACTGCAAACTGATATTCAGAAAAGAACAGAAAAGATATAATGGCAAATACAAACATTACACAAAGACTTTTCACCTGGAAACCCAAACCGAGAAAACCAGCATATATTATATTCATACATTGTTTACAATAAAATAAACATATAGGAGCCAGTGGCATCCAAAACCCTAACCCAATGACCTGGATTAGTCCAAAACCCTAATTCCTTAACTGGAACTAGAAAACCATCAGCAAAAAACCATGTGTCGAAAACCACCTAATATCATGTGGTCCCGGAAATATGTCGTCCCGGAAATATGTCGGCCTGAAAAAAAAAAAATCGGGGGCGTTTCCCCCGAACCCCCACGTGGGGGGCTCTGCCCCCTTGCAACCCCCAAGGGGGGGCCTAGAGGCCCCCCCTGCGCGCCCAGTGCAAGAGCTCAGACACTACTACTCATGCAAAGAATATAACACATACCCAGCATTATCATCATCATCATCTTCAACAAGAAGTTGGAGTGGAATCATCATCTACATCAACATGGATTAGTATAAAACTAATACATCATCATCATCAATAACAACACAAGGTTGATACAACATCAACAACACAATATCACAACACAAGGGCTAGAGCATCATCAACATCAGCACTAGGCTGAGAGTCTTTAGCACGAAGCTAGCATCACAACAAAAAGCTAGATACACAACATCATCAACATGAATTTGGCATCATAGTATGAGACCAGAAACACAACATCATCAACACAAGGCTGGCATCACAACATGAGGCTAGAAACACATCATCACAACACGAAGCTGGCAACACATCATCATAGCATGAGGTTGGAACATCATCACAACATGAGGATGGCACATCATCACAGCATGATGCTAGCACATCATCACATCATGAGGATGGGAACACATCATCACAGCATGAGGCTGGCACATCATTAGCATGAAGTTGGCATAACATCACAAGGCTGATACATCATCACAACAATTAAGTTGGCATCACAACACTAGGATGGTACATCATCACAAAAATTAAGATGGTACATCATCACGACACGAGGATGACAACACATCATCACAGCACGAGGATGACATATCATCAACATGAAGGTGACATCATAACACAAGTCTAGCACATCATCATAGCAATTAAGATGATGCATCATCACAACAATTAAGCCGGCACATCATCACAACAATTAAGTTGGCATCACAACACTAGGCTGGTAAATCATCACATCAATTAAGATGGCATCACAACACTAGGATGGTACATCATCACAACAATTAAGGTGGCACATCATCACAACAATTTGTTCATCCATGATAAAATATTGGAGCTTTATGGATCCTCTCTGCAACATATCAGGGATGTAGTGATATCAGATCTCTATGTGTTTTGAATCATCATGGAACACATGGTTATCCATCATTTTTATACAACTTGGTTATCACATAGAATCACAGTGACTTCCATCGCCAGATAAAATAGATCCTTCAACAACATCTAAATCCATATGGCTTCACAACTGGAGGAACATGCAACAATGTATTCCGCTTCTACCATGCTCGAAGAAATGTTGAATTTCTCCCTACTCTGCCATGAAGTCATGGCTGACCTCAGACTGAAACAACATCCTGAAGTGCTCTTTCCATCAAAAACACTTCCAACTCAATCTGAATCAGTGTAACCACTCAGTTTGAAGTCATGATCTCTAGTATAACAGAGACCAAAATCCAACATACCCTTAAGGTATCTCATCATATGTCTTGTAGCAACAATGTGAACACGTTTGGGTTCTACCAGATACTGACTCAAGGAAAAACATATATCTAGCCTGGTATTTGTTAAATACATCACTGAGCCAATAATTTTTCTATACAAAGTAGTATCAACCAATTCTGATGAGGTATCTATGAGGAGCTTCAACTTCATTTCCATGGGTGTGTACATGGATTTGCATTTCAGCATGTCAACCCTTTTCAATTTTAACTGTATACTTTATTTGGTTTAAGGAATATCTTCTCTATCTTCTGTCAAAATTCAAGACCTAAGAGATAACATATTTAGATCTTCCATCAAACTCTGTAGTGATCTTCTTCTACTATATGTGATGATATTTTCTTCATCTTGTCAAGAATACATCATCTAAATATAGTATTAACATCACTAGCTCATCATTCATAACCTTAAGATAAAGGTTAGAATCAAATTTACTCTTGGTAAATCCCAATCTCTTTAGGAAACTGTAAATTATGCCATATCAAGCTCTAGGAGCTTGCTTCAACACGTACAAATTCTTCTTCAATTGACAGACATGATTCTTTCTATATTCAATCTTCAAATCAATTTTTCTTATTACATTGTACCGATATGGTACACTTTCTCAGCTGTAACTCAATCTACACAATCATGTGCTAACTCTATGTGCTTTCTGCAAGGCGCTATCTGTCTCACTAATTGAGAGTATGTCCTCTCCTCTTTCTGCAACTATTCCTTATGGAACTAGGACTTTGCACCTGGACCTTCTCTAAAGATGACAATGGTTGCTCCATTCTCACTGTGACTATTGAAATCTGGGAGTAACTCCTCTACTCCATCATGGCAACAACTTCATTTGAAACTGAGAGTGGCTCAATAACTAATATTGGATATATCTCTTCTTCTTTCATTGAGGTAATCCTATCTTTTATCATAGTTATGTTTCCTTGACCCAACTAATGTAGTGCACCAACTGACACTCAATTTTGAATATGGGGATTTCTCCCCCTACATCTCATACTATATATGAATCATGGTTGTTATGGTTGTCTTCATAAATACTTGAATTGTTTCTTCAATAAGTGTTTCAGCATAGTCTTCTCCCTTTTGCTGGGAGAATCCTCTAGACACACATCAGGCTTCGTACATCTGCAACAAGTTTGATCTATATAGATCAATATTGGAAGTCAATACTGAATTCTCTTCTAGTCTCACAGAAGAATCCATATCCTAGTCTTTCTTTCTGGCTTCCTTCTTTGTCACTGAAACAAGAAAATCTTCCAGGGGATTTCATATCTCCTAGGAGTCTTTGAAGTTACGATCTAGTCTTCTCACGACATTTGTCTTCCAGTCCTGGAATTTGCTTCTTCATCTGATCCTTTTTGAGATCATGCTTACTCTCAGACTTCATCATCTCTTACAGGGTATACATGGTATTGAGTACCAATTCTAAGTATGTAATACCATGTCAGGCTTCAAATGAGTTCTACTTCCCGTCAAAGTGGCTTCATTATCATTTGAACAATTTTGTTGTGATATCTTGATCTAATTTTTGGTCATCTTTGGAGCCTTCTACTCTTTATAATTAATCTTCATATGAGATACTTTGAATCTCAAAAGATAACTTCTTCTTCATATTCTTTTGTACATGAGTGTATATGGTCATGTACATAGTCTTCTCCATATCTCATCTAATATGTTGCCTTCTGCAACCTTCACTATAGCTTCCTCAGGGTTATCACCTATGACCTGAAACAAGCTCAACAAAATTGCAAGCAAGAATAATACTCTTTTGATAATAGTAGATAAAAAAGTATAACGAATAATCATCAGAGTGGCTCCTTTAGAGCTATCACTTGTGACCTGTCTGAAGCAAAGATCAAAAGTAAGAAATTCAATACGAAATGAGGTCAACATTCTTATAGTGTTGTGATCAAACATTCCTCCATGGCAACCTGGAACTAACACAAGAGGTTTCTCCTAGAGGAGATGTTAGTTGTATTAGGCAAATGATTACATTAAGCATTTATCTCAATATGCTCACATGCTACCAAGTATAATACTTTTCAAGGACTCCTATCTCAACTATAGTGTTTACTTATAAAGGGGTAGTCATCAAGTTGTCAAGTGCAACTTTGAACCTTATCAACTTATAATCAAACCTAGAACGTGGAGCCTTGTCCTCAAGAATGAGGGTGCTTCTTTTCTTCCAAGTCTCCTTCACTCAAAATGATGAGTTCTTTCTTCAACCTATCTTCTTGTACTAAGACAATATGCTATCTTGATAGAAGGTTGGGTTAGAGGGCAAACTCTATGATCTAAACTTTAATCTATCTAATACCTTGACTTTAATTTTGACCAAAGGTTAGTATGATGGACATAGCTTCAACATGCAACACTCATCAAAATAATGTCATAACGAATAGTTGCATATCAGAATAATAAAACCTAAGTTGCATTATTCCCATGAATGTGTTGGATCTTGAGATCCTTCTAGATCTGTGGAAAGATATCCCTTCTCCTGCAAATACCCTTTAAATCTTAACCATTTAAACATGTGTGAGTACATACCTCTGATGGAATTTGCAGGTAGTGGAACCATCTAGTATCAGTGATAATGATAACCAACTCTTAACAACTTCAAGGGTGATTGTAACTAGTACTACGACTAATAATTCAACTAATACTGCAACTGCAATTGATACTACAATTGATTCTGAGATTGCAACTGCAACTGCAACTTAGGGTTTTATGAAGAAACCCTAATTTTTCAAACTTCAAATTTTGAAATTATGATCTAGGGGATAGATGCACTGAGCTGAGGCAAGTAAGATGATGCAGTCAGATTTATGAAAATCCAAATTTTACCCCTTCAAACTTGATCAATGGATTTTTGGACTAGTGCTTCTGGTTTTCTAGTACTTCTGGTACTTTGTGAAAACTAGGGTTTCACTTTTCGGGAGATCTACCCACTGAAAAGGTGCACTGAATGTGCCATAAAATTCCTTGGGTTAGGGTGCAATTTTCTAGATGGTTTTGAGGCTGAAAATATTCTTCAATAAAAATCCCTAATTTTCATGTACGACAACAATGACATTTTTCTTCTTCTTGTGAAAGATGTTCTCTTTAACTTAGCTTTGATACCATGTTAAGGTTTAAGATATTATTAGGTTTCTTTTAAATTCTCTAGATAACCATAGCATAGATACAGTCACTCAAAAACACACAATCACAAGAGACACATCATTTATCTTGGGAAACCCTCACGGGGGACAAAACCCAACAAAAACTTCCTTAATATATATAGCCAATACAATGCCAAGAGATTAAACTAAACAATACAAAAATTTCTCTCCCAAGAATGCACCTCTCTCTCTCTCTTCCTTCTTCTCTAACTGCAAATCCAAACTTGCGCTTTGATAAACAAGTGAGTGAGTGAACAAATGAGGCGCTGGCCTCTCTTATTTATACAATATGGAAGGTGTTGAATTGAGGTGTATTTTTGTTGGTAGGGACGACTTCTCAATGTCGGTGGTTATAACCACTTTAATATATTCTAGGGGCCGACTTCGCATTTATCATATTATAGTTAGGGTTTTACCAATCCACAAAAGGGGATTTGGTCATTTACAATACCCAACATGATCAATCCGCAAAAGGGGATTTATCTAATGAATAATACATCAATAATAAATAGAATACTCTTTGAAGTTACATTATTTGAACAATAAGAAAAGGACATCTTTCATTCAGGATTTAAATAACTTATGGTGTTCTCTGTGACTACTTGAAATGTGCATATTATTGCTAGAATTTCACTTGATCCCATCGCAATACCATTA
This sequence comes from Picea engelmannii, assembly GCA_009831015.1. Classification (NCBI taxonomy): domain Eukaryota; kingdom Viridiplantae; phylum Streptophyta; class Pinopsida; order Pinales; family Pinaceae; genus Picea; species Picea engelmannii. The sequence continues at coordinate 211,717 of ML805030.1, read as the reverse complement.
ACAAATGCTACCCGAATCAAACATACAAAAATTTGTGTGCAATTAATTAAATGGAAACATAACAATGAGAAGAAGAAATCTTCCATTTACTTTTCTCAAACTAGTTGGGGCAAGATAACATGCGATCAATGCAATATTAACAATGTTTTATGTGAGCATCACAAAAACAATATAATTTTTTTATCATGGTTTTACATGGTAAGTAAAGCATATGCATATTCTACTTCAAAAAAAAAAAACCTCAATTACATTGAAAAAATACACGTAAAATATAAGAGAGATTATTCTTCTAAACAAATTATCATTGGCCTTGAATGCCAACTTGCATTGATAATGATATCATTTTTTGCAAATGTGAAAAAAGAGATATAAAGAAAAGCTAACAATTATTACCATAGTTTTTTTGTATGTATGGATATGATATTAACAACAAGAGACTTCATATAGAGTCTCAATAACTTCAAAAATAGTTATGCACTATACGCGCACACACTAACAAAAACACATAAAAGTTCATGTTTGTACACACTTGAATATTTTAAAATAATATTAGCATTTGATAGAATCCATATGCACCACGTGAATGCATGTCTCACACTTGTGACGAGAGAAGGAATGTTGAAAAAATTCTATGGATATAAAAGACCAAAAATGGTAGTTGTGGAAAACATAGCATACCTAGTCCTCCATCATAGAATTTCAAATAAAGCCAATTTCCAAATAGATCGTGTTTAGGTTGTTCCATGTGTTGCCCATTTTTTCTACTCTTTCCATGGATTCTTTTTGTAGGCTCCCAGACACATAAAAAACAACGAAGGTAATAAAAAAAAACATGGGCAACAAAAACCTTGTCAGAAATGTGTTGTGGATGATGGATTGATCACCCTTCAAACCTACATTTTTCAGATACAATAATAGGTTGAATGATTCAATACTAACTAAACATCAATGAGCTTGTATTTGGCAAAGGTAATTAAATGTGATGTCTGAATAATAATTAAATATGTATGATGCTCTAGAAATACTAAAGGGGAATACCTCGTGAATGAGATCCTGTTGGTTTCGAGAATACTTTATTCTCTACTAAACATGACCAACCATGTGAAGGTGCAAGCTCCCCCCCCCCATAACTCTCAATTTTGCATACTCAATCATGCATAACAAGTAGCAAACCAAGAATTAAAGGTAAATGAAATAAATAACGTACATGCATACACAACATATAAGGTCCAAGCACAACTAGAAAAACAAAAAAAATGACTCCAAGATAAGAATGTTGGGTATGCATGTAACCCTTGAAACCATTTGTGGGAATCAATAAATATACACCAACAAAGAATCTGATAGTGTAATAGGATGGACAAGTAATTTATACTACCTAGGAATGAAATGTTCATTTCCCATTAAATACCAAATGTTGAGCACCCACAATATTCACAATCAATTATAGGCATACATTCATTTGCAATTCAAAGAGTAAAAATCTATGCAACGGTCTCTATAACTAGTAGGAAATCACTACCTCCTTCAAGTCTATTTCTCATTCAAGAGCACTATCCAACCATAAAAAAAACATGCATAGGTTTGAACTCTAAATTACACATTTCCTCCATTCATCAAGGAATACAAACTTTTACTCAAGGGTTCAAATTATGGGTGACCTAAAACTTTGACAAAGTATCCCATTCATGCAAACATAATAATCTCATCATGGCATGCAACCAATGCTGTCTAGATCATAGTTCTACCATGTTTTTTAAAGTGAAACAAAACCTATCATGTCCATAAACCAAGCTACTCATAGTTGAATCAAAGGAATAACCCATACCATGACTTCATGCCCCAAAACCACAAAATTCATTAGAAGGAATGAGATGCAAACATAGTTTTCCATGGCTAAATTGGTTTTTGCAAAGGTTGGGCAAGGACACACGAAGAGCAAGAAATTTGTGGGATTTTTCACTTAACCATTTTTATATTAGGTTGTAGTTTACTCTATGAGCATTCCTATGTATAAAATAAAGGAGTGGTGTATGAGATTACTTCAACATTCTAGGATTATGCATATATGTCATAAAATTGATTCTTGAATATACTATGTTGCAATCATTATAAACCAAATCTGAACGTTCCAAATATATGAATGACATGTATGACATCATTATATAATTCATGTATTCCATACAAAATGTTATTCAAGGCTTCAAATTATGGGTAACCTAAACCTTTGACAAAGTATCCCATGCATGCAAACATAAAAACCTCATCATGACATGCAACCAATGCTATCGAGAGCATAGTTCTTCCATGATTTTTTAAGTGAAACACAACCTATCATGTCCATAAATAAAGCTACTCATACTTGAATCAAAGGTAATAACCCATACCATTACTTCATGCCCAAAAAAACATAAAATTGATTAGGAGCAATGAGATGCCAACATATTTTTCCTTGTCTAAATTGGTGTTTGCAAAGGTTGGGAAAGGACATAAGAAGAGTGAGAAATTTGTGGTATTTTTCACATAACCATTTTTATAAAAGGTTGTAGCTTTCTCTATGAGCATGCCTATGTATATAGTAAAGGAGTGGTGAATGAGAGTACTTCAACCTTCTAGGATTATGCAGATATTGTTGGATTACTAAGAGCGAGGGTGAATCAATAACAGAGCAATCTAATCCTTTTTAACCATATAATCCAAGTGTAATATCAATGTAGCATTATAATCCAAAAACTATAGAGTAAGTATGAAATGAAAAAATGAAAAATCAAACACATACACAGTACATCAGTGTTTTACATGGAAATCCAAAGCGTGAGAAAACCACATAATGTTTTTTCTTATATGTCTTGAAGAATTACATTCATTGGAAGCACCACCTTCCTTTGTTTTCTAGATGCAACTGGAACGAGGTTCCAACCCTCTAGTTTCTTAGGCTACAACCTAAGGGAATCTCCAATTCCCCAATTCTTTGGATACAACTAAAAGGAAGATACAACCCCCTAAGTTTTTCGACTACGACCAAAAGGTGGCTACAACCATCCTTCCTTACCCCATCCAACCGCCCTAAAATATAAATGTCAAATGTAAACAACATATCACTGTCACTGAATCAACCACTACCACTATCAACCTGACACTGTCAACTTGTACCAATAACCTGTAACAACTTGTACCAATAACCTAACCAACATATACTGTGCATCAACCATGCATCAAATTCACATCAACTATGATTCATCAAGATGTACCAACATCATCAAATATAAGCCTCATGTATGTTGCAACTCATCAATTACTTGCCTCAACCATGTACCCAACATGTACCTCAATCATATACCAAATACATATACCAGTATAACCATAAAAAATGCATCACTCTATCCATAAACCAAATACTATAAACCCTTACATCAAACCATGTGCCACAACCTCATTGTTATGTACCCTCCAGCTAAACCAACAACTTCAAATATACATCACAACCGAAAGACCAATACCCATATGTCAAATACCAACAACAAAATACCAACTGTATCCCTCAACAAATCTAATATATGTAGCAATACTGACTATCCAATACCATACCGAGAGATAAGCCCTAATTCACAAAACATACCTCAAACAAGATGTGCCATATCTTTCATAAATAGGCCCCAACCATGTTGTAGCAATGATTTTCCTAACACACTTCTTTTGCCACGATTTTTTTGTTGCACTTTTTTTCCACGATTTTTTTGCCGCGATTTTTTCTTCCATGATTTTTATGTCGCACTTTTTCTGTCCTGATTTCTCTGCCACACTTTTTCTGCCATGATTTTTCTGCCACAATTTTCGGTCACACTTTTTCTGTCGCAGTTTTCGTGCCACACTTTTTCTGCTGCAATTTTTCTCTATCAATAATACATGCCCAAATAACCTTTCACAAAAATAGATATTCAATGATATTCAAGTGTGATTAAAATGAGAGAATATTTCCTCTTATTTATACTTTCATGTAGCATCCCACTTTCCTTATTTGAGGGAGTTATCCATTAACTTTATTATTTAAACAATTTCTTTTGCAAACACTTTGACTATTTGGGGCTTCTAGATGACTTATGAGGGTTCTCCAACTTCACATGGCCATAACTCTCTAACCGTGAGGAGTTATGTAACATTCCACATACCACCAGAAATGGCATGACAAAAACTATCCATCTAGGATAGTTTCACTGAAAAATTCACTGACCTTCATCTCATTATTCCACAATTAAGCATGGGTTCTCTAACCATACTTCTAGGATAACTCAATCCGCAAAGCGTATTCCCATGAGGGATCTCACTATTAATGTTTATGCCATTATTATAGTTCTTTGCATTTCAATAGATAAGAGCATCATAAGAACAATATCATTGGGAAATACACATTCACAAGAGACACAACATTTATCCTGGGAAATCCTATAGGGGAAGAAAACCCAACAAAAACATCCTTATCATAAATTGCCAATACAATGTTCAAGAGATAACTCAAACCAATAAAGATAGTCCTCCACAAAAGATGCCCCACTCTTCTTATCCTCTCTCCAACTGGAAATTGCAGCTTGCCTCTTAAGAAAATGAGCAAGTGTGTTGTGTGATAAAGTGACACGCTAGCCTCTCTATATATACAAGACTGGCACGTGTGAAATGTCTTCTCTAGTAGAGATGACCTCTCACTCTGGGTGGGTAAACCCACCTTTAATTTAATTATGGGTCTCAATAATAACTGTTGGGGACGACTTCTTATTTTGCATATTACAATTATCTGATGACCAATCTGTAAAACGGGATTTTGTCCTAATACAATTACCGACATGATTAATCCATAATGGGGATTAATCCTATGAATAAAATAGAAATAATAAGAAGACTCTTCACAGTTACATTAGTTCAACACTCCCCCTTAACAAGAAGGGTCTTCTTCAACAGCATCAGGCGAGATAGGTCTACATCATCAGTGGCATCAGGAGGACAGTATCATCAATATCATCTTGAAACATTGGCTAGAATATTTATGAGTCATCGAAAGTTTTCTTCATCGGAAACATCATCATTCTCGAAAGAATACCATCATCATCTGCATCAAAATGTATCAGTAAAAATGATACCTCATCACAACACTAGGATGGCACATCACAGTACTACACTGGCTCAATGTCACAACTGTTAAGCTGGTAGCTCAGTGTTAGTCACATATTTCTTTACGTCTAACAATGAGGTAAAAAGTAAGGAATCATCTTTCTTTACATCTAACAACTAGGTCAGAAGGAAGGAACACATCAACATTTCGCTTTACATCTAACAATGAGGTCAGAAGCGAGGAATCATCTTTCTTTATGTCTAACAGCTAGGTTAGAAGCAAGGAACACATCAAAATATCTCTTTACATCTAACAACAAGGTTGGAAGAGAGGAATCATTTTACGTCTAACAACTAGGTTAGAAGTGAGGAATCATCTTTCTTTACGTCTAACAGTGAGGTCAGAAGCAAGGAATGCCCACGGCGTCATGCTTTACGTCTAACAGTGAGGTCAGAAGCAATGACTCATCTTGCTTTATGTCTAACAACGATGTCAGAAGCAATGAACACACAACGTCATGCTTTACGTCTAACAACGAGGTTAGAAGCAATGGCTCATCTTGCTTTACGTCTAACAGCGAGGTCAGAAGCAAGGACTATATATACTCCCCCTTTTAGGGAGGGTCCTTTCGGACTATACCAATATTATCTCGAAAGTGTTCAAACTTTACATGAGATAGAGGTTTGGTCAACACGTTAGCAGCCTGTTCATATGTGCTAATGTACTGGAGCTTCAAGGCTCCTCTCTGTACCATGTCGCAGATGAAATGATAGCAGATTTCTATGTTCTTCGATCTGTCATGGAATACAAGATTCTCTATCATCTTTATGCAGCTCTGGTTGTCACATAGAATCATGGTTTCTCTCATTTCCAAGTCAAATAGGCCAGTCAACAACTTTCGAAGCCATATAGGTTCGCAGATAGGAAAACATGCGGCAATGTACTTTGTTTCTGTTGTGCTGAGAGAAATACTGGATTGCTTCCTACTCTGCCATGAGATCATGGTTGATCCCAAACTGAAATAGCATCTGGAAGTTCTTTTTATTTCTGCAATTCTTCCTATCCAATCTGCATCAGTATATCCACTCAATGCGAAGTCATGATCTCCATCATAGCTGAGACCATAATCCATTATACCTTTAAGGTAACTCATCACATGTTTTGCAGCCACTAGGTGAACACGTCTGGTCTCTACCAGAAACTGACTCAAGGTATTCATTGCAAAACATATGTTTGGTCTGGTGTTCATTAGGTACATCAATGATCCAATAATCTGTATGTACAGTGTGGCATCTATCAGGTCTGATGAAGTATCGACCAACAACTTTAGCTTCGTTTCCATGGGTGTATTCATGGGCTTGCATTCTAGAATGTCAAATCTCTTTAAGATTTCGACCATGTACTTCCCTTGGTTAAGGAAGATCCTTTCTGGACTCTGCCATACCTCACGACCTAAGAAGTAATGCATTAGGCCAAGGTATTTCATTTCAAATTCTGCGGCAAGTCTCTATTTACATTCAACGATGATATTTTCTTCTCCAGTTAATAATAAGTCATCTACATACAGTAGTAATACTACTGGTTCATTATCCATAATTTTGAAGTAGATATTTGAGTCTGCTTTACTCTTGGTAAATCCTAAGCTCGTTAAGAAACTGTCTATATGGCCATACCAAGCTCTGAGTGCTTGCTTCAATCCGTATAAGGATTTCTTCAATCGGTAGACATGAGACTTCATGTCTTCAACCTCAAATCCTTGGGGTTTCTATATATACACTTCCTCTTCGATAACACCATTCAGGAAAGTTGTCTTCACGTCCATCTGGTGTAGCTTCCATTTCATCTTGGCAGCAAGAGCTATAATGGTTTTGATCGAGGTGTATCTAGCCACATGAGCAAATGTCTCTTCATAGTCAATGCCTTCCTTCTGGGAAAAGTCACAAGCGACAAATCTTGCTTTATATTTCACAATACGTCCATCAACAACATGTTTTATTTTGAAGAGCCATTTTGATGATACCACATCCTTACTTTTTGGTCTGGGAACTATTTCCCATACATCATTCTTTATTATGGATTGGTATTCCTCTGTCATGGCATATGCCCATTCCTTGTTATGAATGGCTTCTTCAAAGCATGTAGGCTCTATTAATATTATGGTAGCCGTGGGAGGTATTTACCCCCATGTGTGAACCTGACGAGAATAGAAGACTCTGAGAAGCAAGAGAAACCCTAATGAATTGGCTAATAACCCTAGAAGCCTTGTCGGCTCAAGAAGATAATTTATATTAGGCTATTAGCCTCCAACAGAAGAAGTCGGCCATAATTAATAATAATATACTGAACAAACACATACCTAGAAGGAGAAGTCAGCCCCAACAAACAAGCAGGATTACTATAAATACATGGCGTCAGTTCTCATTTGACATCATCTCAGGACTGCAGTTTTCCCAGTTGGTGCGCACTGCAGTTGTAGTTGGTGCGCAGGTTTGGAGGAGGGGTGCAGGTGCAGCTGCAGTAGCAACAAGTTTCAGTATTTGGTTTGGATATCTCTTGGCTAGGGTTTGGCACTATCTGATCAGTCTTTTTTGTTGTGCTATCCTTGGGGAGAGATGCGCTGCCCTTTGTTTCGCTATCTAGCCTAGGGTTTTCTTCTGGAAGAATTCTCAGGTCAAGTTTAATGTGCTCGGAGGGAGGCTTCGGCCTATGGTTGGGTGACGAGGGTATCATCAATGGTAAAAAGAGCACACAATCTTCTATATTCTAACAGGTTATGGGCCCACAACCTCTTCAGTCAGCCTAAAATGCTGGAAGGAAACATAGCCACTAGATATTGAGCTCGTTGAGGAACTGTTGCTAGGGTTACTAGCAAGAGCAGCTTCCAAAAGCTCTGCAGCTTGGGTTACCAGCAGAAGCAGTTGCAGAAATCCTAAACCTCTTGTTGAGGAACCTTAAGTGGCGATATTGACCTAATCTCCTAATAGATCAGTGCACCCTAGCCCAACGCATCTCCTGGTACTCTCAGAAGGCCAAGACATGAAGTTTGGATTTCTGGTCAAATCTAGGGTTTGACCAAGTCAAGCAAGTCGTGATGAACTCTATGAAGTCTGAGAACAAGTTATATGGAGCTTCTAACTTCAAAGCATGGAAGACAAGGATTGACCTCATCCTTGCTAAGAATAAAGTGTTGGACATTGTGAAAGGAAAGATCGTGAAGCCAAAGTTTACAGAAGGAGAAGAGAAGGAACTGCAGATCGTTGCAGCTATGGAGAAGTTCAAAGATGTTGACATCAATGCTATGAGTATCATAGTGGATTCCATAAAAGACAAATTGATACCCTACATCTCCCATCTTGACTCATCAAAGAAGATGTACGATGCCCTAACAAATCTCTTCTCATTCAGAAACATTGGATAAGTTATGAGTCTGAAGAATGAGGTCTGTGACATTAAGATGAATGATGACGACATCATAACATCCTACTTTGTAAGGATCTCCCCGCTAAGAGATAAACTACAAGCTATTGAAGAGATCACTTCAGAAAAGGAATTGGTGAACATAGTACTCAATGGTCTTCCCAAAACATGGGATGCATTTTCTGCAAGCATGAACACAAGGAAGGAGTACCCGACATTTGAAGAACTTTGGAATTGTTGTGCTCAAGAAGAATAAGGGAGAAATGCAAAAGAGAAACCCCAAAATAAGTACGATGATCAAGCCTTCACAACAAGATTCAAGAACTTCATGGACAAAAGGAAGTTTGGTTCAAGGAGGAAGCCAAACCAAGAGAAATACATTTCAGAAATACAGTGCTTCAACTGTCAGAAGTATGGTCAGTACAGAAATTAGTGTCTGGAGCTAAAGAAAAGGAAGAAGAAGCACGAAGCATCGATTGTCGAAGAAAAGGAACCTACTAAGAAGACTAAGCAGGATGGAAGAGACTTCTTCTACTAAAAGGTAACAACACTCTTCTTATTCTCTTGTACATATCTTGCTTGCATCGTCCTTGTACATATCTTGTATATCTATCTCTTGGAAGATAATGTGTTCCAAGAAGAACTATACCTATGGAAGAACAATAAGATAAGAATGAATATCATTAGATAATACATATGAAAGGAGGAAATACAAATCATGTGGAAGACATTACAAGATAATATCGAAATCAGAATCAATCCTGAAGAGACTTAGAAGTCAGACATCAAGAGAAATTGGGAAAAACTTATGATGACAACTAAGACAGAAGCATGGACTTTGTTAAGACAAGAAAGCCAATTATATATTGTAGAAGACAACAAGGACGGAGACAGAAGCATGGACTCAGTCAGACGAAGGGAGTAGATTATATACACTCTTACATGAACCAAGGATTAAGAGGGAGCTAATCCTATGATCCATTGAAGATGATGAAATGTATATATCCATGGTAGCAGCCATGAAAGACAGTACGTGTTCAGCTCAACTATAGAAGAACACCTTTTTGAAGAGTATCCTTAAAGTATTCCTGGTTGTCCATCCAGATCTGTGAACCGATGATGAAGGTAAAAAGTGGAATGTATAAGAAACTCCATGGACCCAAAAGTAAAAGAAAAACATGAAGATTCCAAGAAAGAAGAATCAGACCAACCAATCATTGTATCAAGAATCAGAAGATTACCAGCCTAATATGAACTCACTAAAAACAATCAATAAGAAGAACTGAAAGTCGTGATGAAGAACAATGTACGGAAGACTTATGAATGAAAACATTGTGAGATCCAGAACCAGAGGTTCTCTCAGATGGAGGGAGAAGACTATGATGATTGATTGTTCCAGTACACCAAACTTATCTATATTATCCGCAACATCCATGAGTCAGAATTCTACATTAGACGAATGCAAAGAATGTTCTCCAGAGAAATTGAATGAAGAAAGTATGACGAGTAGGCTCAATACCTTGAGACATACCAGAAACTTGAAAGAGACACCTGTATGCAGATAAGAATAAGACAACTTGGTGGAAAACCTCCAGTGCACAGTAGAAGCATGGTGAAGATTTCGTATAACATCAAGATGACTACTCAGAAGATCAGATCTCATGATGAAAGAAGAAGTACCACATGGATATGTTCCAGTTCTCCAACTATGATATACTCTATTGTTCACATATACAAGAAGCCTTCACAGTGTTCCAAACTACAGTACAAGCATTACATTATTCATGATGAAGTCCAGAAAGGAGAAAGTGATTCTCCAATACATATCTCCATAGATGAGCAGATAATCATACATTTTGGTAAAGCCCATATTCAAGATGAAAGAACTTGCATAATCAAGCTAGAGCTCGTGGAAATAACTCTATTAACCAGAAGGGAAGACTCTCCAAGCTAGAAGAAGGTACACAAACATTTATTTTTGTGATTGAAATAACTCTCCAGTTAGGAGGTAGCATTTATCTTTGTAAAAGTCTAGATTGGACAGATGATTTCCTGTTCGGAAAGTGGATTGATATTTCTGACGGACAATGGCTTCCCATTGTAGTTAACATGGGAGGCAAACTGATTGTTGATGTATCATAGACAACCACTTCTCATTATGGGGAGTGGTCTAGGATAGTCATTCTTCCTGGCAGTCACTTTGAGTAGTGGTCAAGTAGAATGGTCCGCCTCGCCAGGCAGTCATTCTTTCAAAGTTCACAGTTGTGAGCAGTTTCAAAGAATTGTCTGTTTTAGAGGTTGATGAAGGATAGACATTCCTCTAGGGAAGACTCATTCTTTCTAGGATACACTTTTTCTAGTGTCGGAGGAATGGCCCAAGGTGGGGAATGGTCCAGACAGTTACTCCTCGAGGGCAGACTCATTCTCTTCAGGCTACACCTTGTTTTGTGTCGAAGGAATGGCCCAGGGTGGGGAGTAGTCCAGGCTCAGCAATTAGGGACAGTTATTCCTCGAGGGCAGACTCATTCTCTCCAACTTACACTTTGTTTAGTGTTGGAAGAATGGCCCAGGGTGGGGAATATTCCAGGATAGTCATTCCTTAGGGAAAACTCATTCCCTCCAGGTTACACTTTGTTTAGTATCGGAGGAATGGCCCAGGGTAAGGAATGGTCCAAGCATTTCTCGAGGGCAGAATCATTCTCTCTAGGTTACACTTTTTTTAGTGTCGAAAGAATGGCCCAGGGTGGGAAATGGTCCAGGTTCAAAAATAAAAAACAATCCTTCTTCCTTGGTTGAGAAGAATGGGGCAGATAGCCTATTATTGATATTCTATGTTGAGGGCATACATTCTTTCAGATCTCACAGACGTGAGTGAAAGATTGGCCCAGATGATTATTATTGATGTTATATATTGAGGGAAGACAATATTTCAGATCTCACAGATGTGAGTGAAAGATTGGCCCAGATGATCATTGTTGATATTCTATACTGAGAGCAGACACTCTTTCAGATCTCACAGAGGTGAGTGAAAGACAGGCCCAGTTGATTTAGTTTTTATGATAACATTGTTTCTATGCAGATGAAGAGTACTGTAGTGGCAGACATTCTTTCAGATCTCACAGACATGAGTGAAATATTGGCCCAGATGATACAGTTTTTATCATAACATTGTTTCTATGCAGGATGCTCTCATATGTTTGTTATGAAGACTATATGACAGTAGCTGAGGACTACTGTGGTGAATGTGTTTCACTGTTGGCAACTATACGTTGTTGATCAAGTACTTGTGTGTTACTTGATGTGGTAGTTAACCACTGAATTGTAGTTGTGTACTACTATGAATAGACACAGGTGTGTTCTATCCTTGTTCTAATTGCCTTGAATACTATCAACAGATTATTGGAGATGATCATTCAGATGAATGATGAACAGAGATTTTCCAGACGGAAAACAGTTTGGAGCTTTTACTCCTCTTGTATCACTCCATGGTGAGAGTGACCTATCCAACATCATATCTAACTACTCAGATGAAGTATGGTTTCGAGAGATGATGCAGCTGATGGTGATGGTAATGCTCATGATCTAGTCATGAAATAGTCTAGATGACTATATTGATGCTATGAGGTAAATGGTATGTTTTGTGCTCAAGTCCATTACTTGTAAATACCTCTCTAGCTAGGAGGGAGTGTTAATATTATGGTAGCTATGGGAGGTATTTACCCCCACGTGTGAACCTAATGAGAATATAAGACTACGGGAATCAAGAGAAACCCTAATGAATTGGCTAATAACCCTAGAAGCCTTGTCGGCTCAAGAAGACAATCTATATTAGGCTATTAGCCCCCAGGAGAAGAAGTCGGACAAAATTAATAATAATATACTGAATAGACACATACCCAGAAGGAGAAATCGGCCCCAGAAAACTGGTAGGATTACTATAAATACAGGGCACCAGTTATCATTTGACAGCATCTTAGGACTGCAGTTTTCCCAGTTGGTGCGCAGGTTTGGAGGAGGGGTGCAGGTGCAGTTGCAGCAACAATAAATTTCATTATTTGGTTTGGATATCTCTTGGCTAGGGTTTGGGACTATCTGATCAGTCTTTTGTGTTGTGCTATCTTTGGGGAGAGATGCGTTGCCCTTTGTTTGGCTATCTAGCCTAGGGTTTTCTTCCAGAAGAATTTTCAGGTCAAGGTTAAGGTGCTCGGAGGGAGGCTTCGGCCTGTGGTTGGGTGACAAGGGTATCGTCAATGGTAAAACGAGAACACCATATTCTATATTCTAACAGGCTCTTCATCTAGTAGATTACACATCAAAGTCGTGTAACTGGAAAATGGCTTTGGTCTTTTCACTTGTCTCATGGTTCCTTCTGGAACACCATACTTCTCTCCATCTTAAATAAGCTCTCTTGCCCAAGCAGTCTTTCTTTTATGGGAGAAGGTCATTTGAGGAGGTTCTTGAACTTCTATTATATCATGGTCTTTAGGAGTCTCCTCATCAAGGGAAGTTACAACTTCCCTTGTAGGTTCTGTAGCTCTGGGAGCTTCCCTCAGGGATTTTGTAGTCATGGGATTTACAGGTTCCTCTTCATACATTTCTTCAAGCTAGCATCTTCTTGATTTCTTAAGTGCTTCTTCTTCATCAAAGGTCATGTCCTTGCTAATCTAAATATGGTGGTGACCAGGTATGTAGATTCTGAAGGCCTTGGATACCTCATAGTATCCCATGAATATTCCCTTCTTTCCGGAGGGTTCTAGCTTGTTTCTTTTCTCTTTCGGTATATGAATAAACACTGGACAACCAAATATTTTGAGATGGCTTACCTCTTCCTTCTTTCCAGTGAACGTTTCTTCTGGGGTATTGAACCCAAGTGCACTATGGGATAATCTGTTTTGCACATAAACAACTTCCATTGTTGCTTCTGCCCATAAGCACATAGGAAGATATTGATCGTGAATCATGGTATTTACAACTTCGATAATTGTTCTATTCTTCCTTTCAGCTACACCATTTTGTTGAGGATTATAGGGAGTAGTGATTTCCCTCTTGATCCCAACATTTTTGTAGAAGTTTATGAACTCCTTTGAGGTATATTCTCCTCCATTATCTAACCTGAGTATCTTAATCTTTCTTTCGGAAAGATTTTCTATCAAGGCTTTGAATTCCTTGAATTTACTGAATACTTCATCTTTAGATTTTAAGAAATATATCCAGGTATTATGAGAATAGTCATCAATAAATGATACATAGTATACATACCCACTAATGGAGGAGGATGGCATTGGGACACACACGTCTGAATGAATGAGTTCCAATACTCCTTCTGCTTTGTTATCCCTTTTTGGAAAAGGGTTCTTGATATTCTTCCCTTGCGCACATCCATTGCATATGCCTTCCTAATTAACCTTGAGTTCTGGTAAGCCTATGATAGCTTTGCATATGTAGGGTAGCACCTTGTAGTTGATGTGGGCCAATATTCTATGCCAAATTTCATATGAGTTTTTGATAGCATGGGTCATGGCAGTTTTTGGGTGACCCTTCAGCTTATATAAGCCATTTTCTTCACTTCCGATGACAATTGCTTCATTTAAGGTTTCTCCCTTAGCCCACATAAAAACTTCTCCATGTATGAAGGAAACTTTGTAGCCTTTCTTTTCTAAAGCTGATATGGAGAGTAAGTTCTTCTTTAAGCCTGATACATAGAGTATGTCCTTCATTGTTATTGAGTTTTCTGAATCTAGGTTGTAGTTTGATTCTCCTATTCCCTTGATGGGATATTGATAATCATCTCCAAGAGTCACTTTCTGAGAAAAATTCTTTTCTGAAATACAAGAGAGAGTATTTTTCTTACCCGTCATATGTTTTGATGCACCACTATAAATGAGCCATGTGTCCTCTCCAAGTGATACAGATCCTGAGAGAGCTGAGATCAAGACATGGTCCTTAGCCATCTTCATAGGTGGTTCTTCATCTTCGTCTAGGTGAGCATGTTGCCTTTTGTGCTTCCTCTTGTATTCTTCTCTTCTGAATGGACAATTATTCACCTTGTGTCACATCTTATCACAATGATAGCATTGTATAGATGAGAGATCTCATCCCTTGTGTTGTCCTTTCTTATGAAAATTTCTTGGGTGAGATTCTTGGTTGTTGAACTTCTTTGATGGTTGAGGTTCTCTATGAGATTCCCTTTTGAAGTAGGATTTATTTCTTCCTCCTTTTGTATGAGTATCTAGGGCTTGATCATTGTCCCTTGCTAGTAGTGCTTCATGGTTGGAAACCCTTGTCTCTTCTTCGATGCATTCTTCCCATAGACTCTCAAATTGTAGTTTCTCTTTTCTACCACATACTAACTAGATGAAAGCATCCCAAGGTCTTGTGAGACCATTTAGCGTTGTTATTATGAATTCATTTTCATCGATGGTGTCTCCAATTCATTTTAACTGTTCTTTTATTTCTAAGATTCGGGAGAAATATTCTTGAATCATTTCTCCTTTCTGCATCTTGGTATTCTTCAATTGAGATCTTATATTCATCTTTCGATTCATGTTCTTTCCTTCATATAGTTTTCTTAGAGAGTCAAATATTTCCTTCGGAGTTTTCTTGGACGATACATATGGGATCATGTGGTCTTTGATTGGATCTGCAATGATTCTTTGAGCCCTGATTGAGTACTTCTGATGCTTCGCTTTCTCTACGGCATCTTCAGGTTCCTCCACTTCTTCTTTGATAAATTTTGCTAGGTCATTCTCTGCAAGGATCAGACTAATCCTATACTTCTAGGCATGGAAGTTGTCTATGCCTTCTAGTTTCTCAACAAGCTTTGTGCTTGCAGACATGTTGTACTTGAGGCTACGAAAAATGACCAAAAATGAAAATGCTTAAAATCAAATTTTGACCTTATCAGGAGGTGCGCTTGGCTGAGGTGAGTAGCCTGGTATACTTGGATCTGAGAAAATCCAATTTTTACCCCTTCAAATCTGATCTACGGATTTCTGGATTGGTGCTTCTGTTACTTCTAGTACTCTGGTACTTTTGGTACTTCTAGTACTGGTTTTCTGGTACTTTTGTGAAACTAAGGTTTCACTTTCCGAGAAATCCAGCCACTGAAAAAGGTGCGCTCTAAGTGCCAAAATGATCCTTGGGGTAGGACACAACTTTCTAGGTGGTTTTAGGGCTGAAAATATTCCCTTTTGCAAAACCCTAATTTTCAGGTACTGCAATAGTGACGATTTTTCTCTTGCGAAACATACTTCCTTCATGTTGGCTCTAATACCATGTTAATGTTTATTCCATTATTATAGTTCTTTTCATTTCAATAGATAAGATCATCATAAGAACAAGATCACTGAGAAATACACATTCACAAGAGACAACATTTATCCTGGGAAACCCTCTAGGGGAAGAACACCCAACAAAAACTTCCTTATCATAAATTGTCAATACAATGTTCAAGAGATAACTCAAACCAATACAGATAGTCCTCCCCAAAAGATGCACCACTCTTCTTCTCCTCTCTCCAACTAGTAATCACAACTTTCCTCTTAAGAAAATGAGCAAGTGTGTTGTGTGATAAAGTGAGGCGCTAGCCTCTCTATATATACAAGACTGGCACTTATGAAAGGTCTTTTATAGTAGGGTTGACCTCTCACTCTGGGTGGGTAAACCCACCTTTAATTTAATTCTGGGTCTCAATAATAACTATTGGGGCCGACTTCTTATTCTGCTTATTACAATTGTCTGATGACCAATCCACAAAAGGGGATTTGGTCCTAATACAATTAATGACATGATTAATCCACAATGGGGATTAATCCTATGAATAAAATAGCAATAATAATAAGAATACTCTTCGCAGTTACATTATTTCAACATTCACAATAAGGGGACCACTTTGGATTTCATCCATTTGTACTTATTATCAACCATGACAAGACAATAATGATTCATATTTAAATCAAACAAACTTGGGTTCATTACCAAAACCTTTTAGCTACCGGGATTTTTTCAAGGGTTGACATCAATGACAACCAACCATAATCAACAATCTCCCCCTTTGGCATTGATGGAAACACTCTGATGCAATACTGAAATCATATCACTCATGATCCCCCTGGAACCATGCCTCTGTTCTCTACACCTCTATGACCATTGATCTGCCTAGAATCATGCCTATGTCCTTTGCATCTGATAAATATCTCCCCCTTTCTCATCAATCGCAAAGGTATATTTCCATTCGGGGTTACTCCCGCTAACTGAACTATCCTTTTTATGGTGCTTCCTCATGTACATATAAGACATATAAGATAAGCATTCAAAAGAATTCATTTTGGATTAGAAATAACTTCGAGTCTCAGGAAAATATACTCAAAGGCTTCACGTGGAAGTGGTTTTGTAAAGATGTCTGCTACTTGTTCTTTTGTTCCCAGATACTCAACTCTGATGTTCATTTCTGCAACATGTTCTCATAGAAAGTGATACTTGATTGGAATGTGTTTCATCTTGGAGTGCATCACCGGGTTCTTTGAGATAATTATGGTGCTTTTATTATCACAATAGATTGAAATGGGTTCATCATACTCAACATGTATATCTGTCAGAGTTTGTTTCATCCAAAGAACCTGTGTACAACATGTTGTTGCTGCAATATACTCTATCTCGACTGTAGATAAAGATATTGATGATTGTTTCTTTCTTAGCCATGATACTAAACACTCACCCAAGTAGAAAAATGCTCCAGTGGTGTTTCATCGGTCATCAATACAACCTTCCCAATTTGCATCTATGTAGGCAATATGTGATAGATCCTTTCCTTTTGGATACCATAATCCAAACTCTTTTGCTCCTTTGAGATATCTGAAAATCCTACTTACTGCTAATACATGTGATCCCTTTGGTGCTTCTTGAAATCATGTCACATGTCCAACTTCCTGCATTACATCTAGTCTGTATGATGTCACATATAGTAGGCTACCAATCATTGACCTGTATTTCCTCTGATCTATAGACTTTGAATCATCATCTTTGCTCAAATTGCAACTGGTTTGCATGGGAATGATGACTGGTTTGCAATCTTCCATTATGAACCCCTTTAGCATTTCTCTGATATACTTGGTTTTAGAAATAAAATTTCCTTGGTTTCTTTGATGTATCTGAAGTCCTAGAAAAAAGGATAGTTCTCCAAATAATGACATTTCAAATTCATTCTGCATATCCTTTGCAAATTTCTGGATTAACCTATCATCATCACTACCAAAAATAATATCATCAGCATAAACTTCAATTAATAAAATACTATCTTGACTTATCTTTATGTAGAGTTTGTTGTTTACACTTCCTTTTCTGAACCCTGCCTGTTGTAGATATTTATCTAGCCTAGAGTACCATGCTCTAGGAGCCTGTTTTAGACCATACAAGGCCTTCTTTAATTTACACACATAATCTGTGTTTTTTGACAACAAAAATCCTTTTGGTTATTCAATGTACACTTCTTCTTCAAGTTCCCCATTCAGAAAAGATGATTTTACATCCATCTGATACACTTTAATATTTTTGGAGCATGCATAAGCTAAAAGAAATCATATTTCTTCCATTCTGCCAACTGGGCAAAATGTCTCTTCAAATTCAATTCCTTCAACCCATGCATATCCTTTACATACTAATCTATCTTTGTTCCTTGTAACCTGTCCATCTTCATTCAATTTATTCATGTATACCCACTTTGTGCCAATAAAATTCCTATCCTTTGGTCTTGGAACCAATTCCCAAGTTTCATTTTTCTCTATTTGATCCAATTCTTCATCCATGGCTTTATTCCAAAATTCATCCTTGCTAGCCTCTTCAAAAAAGGTTGGTTCAATTGTAGATGAGAGTGCTAGGTGTGTTTGTTTTGGTGAACAGATTCTTCTTCTAGTCTCAAATCTTGCATCTTTGTTTTTGATAATCTAATCTCGAAGGATGATTCTTATGTACTTGTTTGCTAGTTTTCTTTGGGGTAACTTGCTGGACTTTCTCTTCTTCTTTTGTCAGATCCTATTCATCTTCGCCTTCTAATTATTTTTCATCTTCTACTTTTTCTTCATAAATTTGTTCCATTGATTCATTTTCTTCTTCCTTTAATTCTTGTCTACCTGTTTCATCAATTGTTATGTTGATGCTTTCCAAAACTTTGTTCAATCTTAGGTTGTAGCACTTGTATGCCTTCCTTGTACTTAAGTAACCAACAAGTACCCCTTTGTCCACATGAGAGTCAAAATTTCCCATTCTGCCATATTTTCTTTTAATGTATCATTTTCTTCCAAAAACTCTGAAGTGATTCACATTAGATTGTATTCCTTTCCATAGCTCATAGGGAGTTTTTTCAGTGTTGTTTCTGAGCATTACTCTATTTTGAATGTGAAATGATGTATGCACTTCCTATGTCTAAACAATATCTGTCAATTTGGAATCCATTAGCATTGTTCGATCCATTTCCTATACTATCATGCTCTTTCTTTCAACAACTCCATTTTGTTGAGGTGTCATAGCAACAGAGAATTAATTTTTTATTCCATGACTGTTGCAGTAGTCCATAAATTCCTTTGAAGTGAACTCTCCTCCATTATCACATCTCAAGCATTTGATTTTTGAATCGATTTCATTTTCAACCATTTCCTTATAGATATTGAAATTTTCAAAAGCTTCTAACTTATTCTTGAGAAAGAAAACTGTAGTCCTTCTTGTATAATCATCAACTAATAAAATAAAGTATTTCTCACCTTTTAAACCCTCTTTTGTAGTTGGTCCAACTAGATCAGTATGCACAATTTCTAATGGTCTTGTCGTTGAATATTCCTTTGATTTGAATCTGGTCTTTGTTTGATTTCCTTGTTGACAATGCTTGCATAAAGGGTTGGTTGGTTTCGTGATCTGGGGCATTTCTCTAACTGCTTCTCTTTTGTTGACTTTGACAAGCTTATCAAAATGTATGTGACCCATTCTTCTATGCCATAGCCAACTTTCATCTTTCTTTCCTAGACAACACTTTTCATTCCAATTTCACTTAACAAATATATATTACTTGAAGTTCTTGCAGCTATAGCAATCAATTTTCCTAAACCTTATTTTCTTATCTCACACTTTTGTGAATCAAAATTAAATTTATGACCTTGGTCACACATTTGACTCACACTTAGAATATTATGTTTCATATATTCTACTAGTAGAACATTTTATGTCTTTGTATTCTTGTTCTGAATTCAGACTGTGCCTTTTCCAATGAATTTCATTGAATCATCATTTTTGAAGGAAACTGATCCATCTCTTTCCCTTTTTAATGTAAGAAACCTGTCTTTATCACATATCATGTGTTTTGAATAGCTACTGTCAACATACCAACCAAGTTTCTTTTTTTTAGCTTGTAGAGCGAGTGTGCATTCTTCATTGTTGTAGTGATTTTGTTTTCTTATCCATGTCCTTTTCTAAGGTTATTGTCTATGAGTGTTGTTATTTTGTTTTGGTTCTCTAGGAGGGACTTTCATTCTAGAATCTTTGGCCATGTGTCCAAAATTGTTACATTTATAACATTCCACTTCATTGCTCAAAGATTCAAACATCTTGTAACTTCTTCTCTGTGTTTCACTAGGCCTTCTTGGATAACCCCTTTGTGTATGAATTTCAAAGTTGTTTGTGTTTTTTTTTTAGATATGCAATTCACATCTTTATGTCCAAAATTATTACATGCATAACATAAACCAAAAATTATAGTTTGATACCTGGGAGTTGAATATATTATGAAAGGAAGTACTCTTATGAATTCTTGTTCTTCTTAAGGCCTATCTGTCGATTGTTGATTCTGAAATCTAAATCCTCTCAGTGGATGAGTGTCCCTGTAATCTTCCTTGTAGATCTTCCTATCCCCTTTAATTGTTTTTGCATAGCTTTTTGGACATGTTTCTTGCTTTGTTGTTTTGGAGCTTCATCCATTTTCTATCTAATTGTATCCAAGTCTGGACTTGTCATGATGAGGGTTTTGACTACTGATAATGTCATCCAAAAATTTTGAGATGTTGTGCATATTTTTCTTTTGAAGATCCTTTCTTAATGTGACAATATTTGTTTCCAAATTTCCAATGATCCTGTCTTTTTCTTCTAGTTGTTCTTTGATTTATTCTTCAATTCTTTTATCTTATTCTATTTGAACTTTCAAATTTGTGATCATTTGTTCTAGTTCTTGAGTGTCTTATTTCTTGTCTAGTTCCGCTTGTAGTTTCTTGTTTTTCTTGTTTTATCTTTTGATAACTTCTACGACACACATCAATTCTTCTCAGTAGTCAACTTCTGCCTCTTCATATTCTTCTTCAGATTCTTCTTTATCAGATTCTTATACTGCCATGAATATAACTCTCTATGTCTCACTGTCACTGACTTCATCTTCATTTGATGACGAGATGTCTTCTTTGGTGCATAAGTTTTTCTTGAAAACTTCCTTTGAAGTTCTTTTTCTTTTATATGTTTGTTTTCTATTTGAGTAACCATCATCATTTCTCTTTTTCTTATGAGGACATTTGTTAGCAAAATGACCAATAGCATCACAATTAAAACAAATCAAAGGAAGCTTACCCCTATACCTGTCGTTGGTTCCCTTGTTCAATGTTTTGACAAAGTTGGCCACGTCTTCACCATCTTCCAAGACGTCATTGTTGTTACTATGTAATTTTTCTTTTTTCTTCCCCTTTTGGTTTGAATTTTTGGATGCTTTGAGAGCTACTTCTTTTATATCTGGATTTTCATGTTTAGTTCTCATTTCATATGCTATGAAGATTCCATGTAATTCGCCCATGCTTATTGAGTTCATATCTAGTCTTTCTTCTAGTGTTGATATCTTAGGGTGAAATCTCATAGGAAGAGATCTTAGTATCTTTTGAAAAATTACAGAGTGTTTGATTTTTTCTCCCAATTCCATGATTTCATTTACTGTTTCATCAACTCATAAAAATTAAGATGCAATATTCTCATCTTCCTTCATCTTTAGTTGTTCGAACTGACCTTTGTAAGTTTGAAGCTTTCTTCTTTGACTTTTGAATCTCCTTCATAAATATTTTGAATTTTGTCCCAAATATATTTAGCGTATTTACAACTTTGGTGAATACCGATTCTCTAAGACCATTCAAAAGTGCATTTCTGTCTTTGGAATTATTTTGACCGTTTTTTATTGCTTTGTCATTTGTCGACAGAACTATTGGTGTTGTGTATCCATCTACAATTGATTGTCGAATTTCAAATCCCCGCCTATATATATGTTTTCATCCTTATTTTCCAAACTACATACTTTTTTCCATCAAACCGTGGTATTCCATTTTTATACATGTTGTTTCTCTCCATGATCTACCTTTCAGTAGTTAAACTGACTTCTAAAGGAACCAACTCTGATACCAATTGTTGGATTACTGAGAGGGGGGGTGAATTAGTAATAGAGAAATCAAATCCTTTTTAACCATATAATCCAAGTGTTATATCAATGTAACATTATCATCCAAAAACTACAAAGTAAATATGCAATGAACAAATGAACAATCATACACATACATAGTACACCAGTGTTTTACGTGGAAACCCAAAGCGAGAGAAAACCACAAAATGTTTTTTCTTATGTGTCTTGAAGAATTACATTCATTGGAATCACAAACTTCCTTTGTTTTATAGCTGCAACTGGAATTAGGCTCCAACCCCCTAGTTTCTCTGGTTACAACCTGATGGAAGCTCCAACTCCCCAATTCTCTGGCTACAACCAGAAGGAGTGTACAACCCCCTAAGTTCTCTGGATACAACCAGAAGGTGGATACAACCACCTGTCCTTGCCATGTCCAACCTCTCTAAAATATAAATTTCAAATGTAGACAACTTGTCACTGTCACTGAATCAACCACTGCCACTGTCAACCTGTACCAATAACCTGTAACAACATGTACCAAGCAACCTGCACCAAACAACTTATACCAATAACTTGAACCAACATATACCATTCATCAATTGCACATCAACTATGACTCATCAATATGTACCAACATCATCAACTATACACCTCATGTGTGTGCCAACTCATCAACTACATGTCTCAACGATGTACCCAACATCTACCTCAATCATATACCAAAGACTTACACCAATATAACCATAAAAAATTTGTCACTCTATACATAAACCAAATACCATAAACCATTACATCAAACCATGTTCCACAACCTCACTATTATGTAGCCTCAAGCTAAACCAACAACTTCAACAACACATCACAACCGAAATACCAATACCCATATGCCAAATACCAACAACAAAATACCAATTATGTCCCTCAACAAATTTGATATATGCAACAATATTGACCATCCAATACCATATCAAGAGATAAACCCTAGCTCATAAAACATACCTCAAACAAGATGTGCCACATCTCTCATAAATATATCCCAACCATGTTGTTGTCGCGATTTTCCTTCCACACTTTTCCTGCTACGATTTTTCTACTGCACTTTTTCTGCCACAATTTTTTTGCCGCAGTTTTTCTGTTGCGATTTTTCTGTCACACTTTTTCTACCGTGATTTTTCCGTGCATTATTTTTTCCGCGATTTTTATGCCATGATTTTCTGTTGCACTTTTTCCTACTGCACTTTTCCTGTCGCACTTTTCCTACCGCACTTTTTCTGCCGCACTTTTTCTGCTGCAATTTTTCTCTATCAATAATACCTGTCCAAATAACCTTTCACAAAAATAGATATTCAATGATATTCAAGTGGCATTAAAATGAGAGAGCCTTGCCTCATATTTATACTTTCATGTAGCATCCTTCTTTCCTTATTTTAGGGAGTTCTCCATTAACTTTATTATTTAAACAAATTATTTTGCAAATACTTTGACTTTTTGGGGCTTCTATATGGCTTATAAGGGTTTTCCAACTTCACATGGCCATAACTCTCTAACTGTGAGGAGTTATGTGATGTTCCATATACCATCGGAAATGTCATGACAAACACTATCCATGTAGGACAGGTTCACTGAAAAATTCAATGACCTTCATCTCATTATTCCACAATTAAGCATGGGTTCTCTAACCACACTTCTAGGATAACTCAATCCACAAAGCCTCTTCTCGTGAGGGATTTCACCGTAAGGGGAAGACTTTGGCGTTCATCCATTTATACTTCTCATCGACCATGACAATAGAATAATGAGTCATTTTTACATCAAACAAACTTGGGTTCATTACCAAAACCTTTGTGCTATTGGGATTTCTTCAAGGGTTGACATCAATGACAACCAACCATAATGAACACATATATCAAAAATTTGATGCATGAATATACTATGTTGTAGTCATCATAAACCAAATATGCACTTTTCAAATATCCAAACATGCATTATGACCTAAATATATGAATGACATGAATTCCAACATCATATAGTTCATGTATTCCATACAAACTATTATTCAAGGCTTCAAATTATGGGTAACCTAAATATTTGACAAAGTAACAAAGATGACTATGGGACACACTAAAATAAGAAAAAGGTTTTAGGAGACAGAATCAGACACTATGAAATAATAAAAAGGTTTTACGAGACAAAATCATACGCCAAATAACTATTTGTTTCCCATCATAGAGAATAAAATCCATGTAATCAAGGGAACTCCTGATTGTAATGATCTGAGAAGAACAAATGACCACATTAAATGATTGGAGACTGAGGAATCAATGGAGTTAGTCATATGTTGCAACTCTATTTCTCTAGTATCTCCAAATCATTTAGAAATAATTGAGGATAGTAAAATGTCTTATGTAGCTGGGGAGTGTTTTGTTGCAAGTTTACTAAAAGATGGAGAGAAACAAGAGAAAGGAATACTTTTGATGTTGGATTATGTCTATTTCAATGATGATAGGTTGCATTGGGACTTTAATACACCTATGGAATTTTTGAGAAGTAACCATAGATTGTAAGTACAAATCCTAAACTTGGATTTTTACCCCTAGACATTCCAAACAATAAGAACTCAAAAAATTTGGATAGGATTTAGGTAAACATATTTTAGGCTCGGTGATTAGTGATATCAAAAGTTCAATTAGGTGTAGTGTTTCATGATCAAAGTACCATTACAAATTTTTAGGGAAACAAAAATCAAAATGTTCTCATCAAAGGAACCTTCCAAGGTAAGTAAGGTTGGAAGTGGATGACACATAAACTAGTTAATTGAAAGGGATCCTTTGTTTTCCAAAAGAAAGGGAAAGCATGAAAAAGATAAAAAACACATTTAAGAGGCATAATTTTTGAAATTAG
This sequence comes from Picea engelmannii, assembly GCA_009831015.1. Taxonomy (NCBI): domain Eukaryota; kingdom Viridiplantae; phylum Streptophyta; class Pinopsida; order Pinales; family Pinaceae; genus Picea; species Picea engelmannii. Next base: position 186,887 of record ML805030.1, on the reverse strand, counting down.
ATATATTCAATCATTTAGTAATCTCTCAATTCGGTGAACACCAAATTTGACCCATTATGGGTATTCTACTAGGAGAAATCCCTTGGTATAATGCATAGAGATAAGTTTAGAAAGGGGATAAATATAATAAAATACCTCTAACTCCCCTAAGGTAAATTGGATGGACTCACAAGCCCCAAAACAAGTTTTTTATGATTGATCAAAATGGAGTTGTTATAGATAAAGTCAAATAGCTAATCCCATAGAATCTGATATGCAAACTCAGAATATTTTCAAATATAAAAATTATTATTAATTTTGCATTCTATCGAGACCCAAAATTCAAATATTTATTGATAAATTAATTGGACCTTAGTATAAATAAGTTCTATCGCATGCATCATAGAAATATATGACTATTACAAATGATGTGGTGCAAAGTATAACAAAAAGAGAAAGAAATTTATGCAGACTAATTGGTTGGATTGTTATAGGATTACAAGGACACGGTTTTGTGGTAGAGGTAAATTTATAATATTATATTTATTTAAAGAGTTTATAATGTTGTGGATAACATCATTTAATGTATTAGGGTATTTTTGATAGGGTATACCCATAAGTAAGTTGGTACAGTTGAGGGGGGAGACATCGCATTTGATGACGTATTGGAAAGGTCCGATGGAAGAGGTTATGGTACAACATTTATTAACTAGAAGGTGTAGACTATCGTACCTATCCTAGATGATAAGGACAAGGATGACTTGTGGTAGGTAGATGAAGACATGTTACAAAGTCGTGGGATATGAATTTTTTTTTTCTACCATAGTTGAGGATGATTATAAATAGTTGATATTTTACTTGACGATTATGAGTGCAAATGAGATTGGAACAAGTACCTTTGGTCATGAGAAGTGATGAAAGGTTTGTTATAATATGTTTTAGAAGAGAGGCTATTTTTATTAAATAATATGGATTAGGTGATGTAATGTGGCTTGTAAAAACCTCGTTAATTTTGGAGCATTTTAGCAATTGTTCATTAGTGTATATAGTTTTTGGGATAGACTGGTGTTACAAGTCATAACCAGTGGAAGCATTATGAAAATATGTTTGTGGAAATGACACTAGCAAGGGGGTTATAAAGGTGTACCAATATTAGGGTTGGGGTTATGCTTAGGGTTAGGGATAGTAGAAGATGGTGACAACATACCATTGAAAGGAGCATGTGAAGGTGAAGGTTAAGAAAAAAGAGGATGATGTCATATATTAATTTTTCTTTCTATCGAAAGATAATGGAGGAAGGATTGATCTGAAGTGTTCCTCTCAAACAAAGATACTTCATGTTGAAAAATTACTAGCAAACCATAATTAAATTTAAAAATTGGTACCTCTTCAAAATACGTAAATTGGAGTTGGATCCATAACTTTGTATCATGATTTCACCAAAATTTGTACTATGCTTTCACTACCTCCACACCTCCAAATGGTCATATTTTCATTTCATTTAATCCATCATTTCCTTGGGACTATTTTTTTCCCTTCCATTCACTCTCTTCGCCATTGAGAGTTAGTGAGTGACAAATAAATATTGATAAGACAATTATGGATCGAATTAAAGGGACTGTTATCACTGGGAAAGGGCTCAATGAAAATAAATACAATGGATGAAGAAAAAATTAACACAAACACAACATACTACCAATATTCATGGAAGGATTACACTCAGTTTGGCAAGAGAATCATAAAACTATGTAAAAGTGGTTTTGGAAATCCACGCACATTCATCCAAAGCAGCACATGCATATACGTGCAAGATAACACAATGTACAATGCACACAGTGCATAGAGTGTGTGACTGACAATCGAAAGACTCGTGTAGATTCTAAAACAATGCATTGATGAGTTTGGTTGGGCCTCAACCAATTTTGGGATGAAGGGGATCTCCCCCATACCAAAAATCGCCCCCAAATTTTTCCTTGGGATCACTAAAAAGGATGCGAGGTACCTCCGAGGGCCTCCCATTCACATTTGGAACCAGTTAAGAAAAATCTTGTCATCCTCCTATAAATAAAGGGGCATTGTATGCAAAAAAAAAGAAGCATTTAAGTGTTTTTATGTTGCTCATTTTTAGCTTTAGGAAGCCATCTTCCTCTAAGAAATATTTTGGACATCCATAGAAAGTGTTATAGCTCTCTCCTCTTGAGTAGTCTATCACTCTTTTCTTCACGATTTTCCTTTGTTAACCATTGATAGTAGAAACAAGACTTTGTACTTAGGGACTCAAGAGCCTTCCCAAGGAGGACAAGGGGACTCATAAGTTCCCATATTTCTCCAAGGAGTATCATTTCGAAGATCAATTTACTTGGTATATATCTCTTATGTTTTCATTGTGAATTCATTTCAAGTTATTGTTTGTTTAGTTTAGATTTATTTTATTGTTGTTTATTTCTTGTTTCTTTATGTTACTTGAGACACTAACCAACTAACTCTATGATGTGATTTCTAGATAGCCTAACTATATAGTTAAGGGACCTCCTTTTTCTCACCCTTGTGCCAAAAGGAACCCAACAAATGTTCGAAAATACTCAGAATTTGAATCAAAATTATTTCGACTTAGGCTATTAGAGTGTTCTTTATTATTTTTTTGCATGTGCATGGGTCAAAACTAACCTAAACTCACCACTTGAGAGAAGAATTTCACCCCATAGTGAGAGAATTTTTTCAAAATTTCATCCCACTAAATTTCCTACGTGCATGCGGGTTCGGGGTGAATAGACATGTGGTCCATGCACATCTTCACTCTATCAGAACTCTCCAAACATGTGGTCTGCGCAGTGTGCACAATTGTTTTTTATTATGCCATGCATTTTTCTTATTTTTGAAAAATTGTAAGGCTTGAGTTTTCCACTGCCACTCATTAGTTTAGATTTGACTTTAGCACTTTGTAAAAGCCAGTACAAGGAGGATGAGATCTCATTATTACATTCATAAACCCCACATGACACATAGATAATTAGGGAGATTAAAATGAACTACAATATATTTGATTTCCTTGATTTCCATGTGGATGGATTAAAAGGTTTTCCATTTGAGTTTCAGAACAAAGTTTTCATTTTGTGAATTCGTCACATTAAAATGGGACTAGAAGATCATCTAAACCAACCTTGGAGTATGATATTTCCTTACACCTTAAGGTGGCCTTGTAAATCCGAAAAAGAGTTTTCTTATATAAGTCTCCACCTACCTTGGTAAATCAAATCACTTTCAAAAATAGGCCTCTCCACTTGTTGAAAACTAAAAACCTAAAAGAGTTGTAAGGGTCCATATTCCCACATGCCTCCAATTCTAGGATAGTTTTCAAATTTCTAGAGTAAGTCACATAAGGAGTTTAAAAGAAGTTGTAAGGGCCCATACATGCCAACATGCTCACAATATAGGAATAGTTTCAAGTTTTCTAGATTTCAAAACACCTTAGGAAGATAAAGGGTCCAAGAGGATTATCATATCCACCATGATAGCTTAGGATTCCCTTTTTTCTTTGCAAGGGTCATTTCAAACAAAGTTAGTAAGTTATATAAACAAGAGAAGTAAAGGACCACATGATGTCCACCATGATAAAATATTGAATTTAAATTATTGATGTCAACCCTTGAAGAAAGTCTGGTAGCGAATTTGGGTAGCACACAAGTTTGGGTAATGGACTCAAGTTTGTTTGATGGAAAATGGTATGAGTTTTGATATATTTGTAGGTAATACTATTCTATATGGATAGTACATGTCATTCCATTTTTGGTTGTATGTGGAATGTCACATAACTCCTCACGGTTAGAGAGTTATGGCCATGTGATGTTGGAGAACCTTCATGTGTCATCTAGAAGCCCCAAAAGGTCAAAGTAGTCAAAGTGTTTGAAAAGAATAAATTATTTAAATAATACACTGAAGCGATGAGTGTAATATAAGTCAAAGTGGATACAAAATAAATTATTTAAATAATAAAGTTAATGGAGAAATTACTAAGTGGACAAGTGGTTAGAAGTGGTTTAGCCCTAAAATAAGGAAAGCGGTTTAAGAGATTTTAGAAGGTAAATAATAAAGTGAAGTGATGAGTGTACTATAAGTCAAAATGGAAACAAAAGAAATTATTTAAATAATAAAGTTATTGGATAAATTACTAAGTGGAAAAGTGGTTAGAAGTGGGTTAACCCTAAAATAAGGAAAGTCGGTTAAGATGGTTAAAAGGTAACCCCTTGAGGAAGCTACATGAAAGTATAAATAAGAGACAAGGCTCTCTCATTTACATCAAACTTGAGCATATTGAATATATACAAGTGATTGAGGTAACCAATGGATATCTAAGCCAAATTTTAGAGGGAAGGTGAAGTAAAGAAGGTCAAAATTCAAGGGAGGGTAAATTATTTTGATGATGCTTTATAAGGTATGTTATTTATAGGTCATCTCACCATTAAAATTTATTTTTATAGAATGATTTATACCGTGAAATTGGGAGGCCATTAAGGAAACATATCTAAGTAGTTGTGATAATTTTTTTATCTTGTGGGTTGTTTTATTTTTGGAGTTACACTCCATCGAAAATAGGGTTTCTGGCTAGTCCTCAAACTATTCTAAAACATGTGTTTCTGGTAAAAATGCCATAACTTCTTCATAATGGATCCAAATTTAGTAAGACCAAATGTATTTGTTAGAGTATATTCTGTAGTATTCTTTGTACCATTTTCAGATCCATAAAACAAATAGTCCATGCAGGAAATTCTCTAAATGTTCACTCTCTAGAATAAGCCATGATTCAACAAGGTATGCCATTTTTTCTATAACTCCTTTTCCGATAGGTTCCAAGTAGTGAAACCTAGATGAATTGCATAAAATACACTGAAGAACATTGTGTACTATTTTCAGATATTTATTCATTACATGTACATATTTATGATTATTTCAAGTTGGGGTTTTTGACTAATCCAAAATTAGTCATGTGAGACTAAAGTAAAGTTTGATGAAAATGCTAGTCTCTTGTTGTTAAAGTTAAGGAAGTTTTTCATGTATGTGTTCATATACACCAGGTATTTTATAGAGTTACAAATTAGATTCGGATGATAAAATTGATGAGGGATTTTTGGTCGAGGTATGTTACAAATAGAGATTGTATAACATTGAGGTTGTGGCACATGGTTTGATGTAATGGTTTATGGTATTTGGTTACTAGAGAACATTTTGATGATTATATTGGTATATGTATTTGGTATATGGTTGAGGTACATGTTGGGTACATGGTTGAGACAAGCAGTTGATGAGTTGGCACATACATGAGGTGTATAGTTGATGTTGTTGGTACATCTTGATGATTCATAGTTGATGAGTACTTGATGCATGATTGGTACAGACTTGGTACATGGTTGGAGGCGCATGTTAGTAGAATTTTTGGAACATGGTTTATGGATGATGTAGCATACTTGTCTTGGTATATTATTAGAAGCACATATTGATCTTGGTTATGATTATGAATTGTTGTGTTAAGCTTGATTTATGGACATCTTGGTGATATTGTGTATATGGTTGAGAGTTGTCTTGGTGATTGATCTGGGTGAGTAGATATGATTTGGTTGATAAGATTGATGAGATAGGTTGTTATGATAGGTTGTTTGGATAGGTTATTGTGACAAGCTATTTGTACAAGTTTGGTGCATGGTTGATGCATTTGTTTATGGTACAGGTTGAGGTACATGTTGATGTATGCCACATGTTGGCACAGGTTATTGGTACAGGTTGATTACAAGTTATTGGTACAGGTTGATTACAGGTTATTGGTACAGGTTGTTATAGGTTGATTACAAGTTATTGGTACAGGTTGATTACAGGTTATTGGTACAGGTTGTTATAGGTTGATTGGTATAGTTTTACAACAGTATATCTCACAGTGATAGTGTGACAATGGTTCCATCATTCTACTTCTATGTCAGGGAGGTTGGATGGGGAAAGGAAAGGTGGTTGTAGCCATATTATGGTTGTATCTAGAGAATATAGGGGGTTGTAGCCTCCTTCTGGTTGTATCCAAAGAATTAGGGAGTTGGAGCTTCCCTCAGGTTGTAGCCTGAGAAACTAGGGGGTTGTAGCCTCCTTCTAGTTGTAGCTAGAGAATTGGGGAGTTGGAGCTTCCTTCATGTTGTAGCCTGAGAAACTATGAGAAACTATGGGGTCGGATCCTCCTTCCAGTTGTGGCTTGAAAAAAAAGGAAGTTGGTGCTTCCAATGAATGTAATTCTTAAATACATATAAGAAAAAGCATTCCTTGGTTTTCTCCCACTTTGGGTTTCCACATGAAAACATTGTTGTATTGTGTATGTGTATGATTGCTTGTTTGTTCATTGTTTATTTACTCTGCAAATATTGGATGATAATGCCACATTGATTTAACACTTGCATTTTATGGTTAAAAAGGATTAAATTTCTCTATTACTGATTCACCCCCCTGTTAGTAATCCAACATTAAAAACTTGTTTCATCATCACCATTCCTTGCACAGACTCTCACTCATTCAAAATTTTTTTTTTCTAGATACTTGAAACTCTAATGGACTTCATTTGTTTAGAAAAGGGTCTTTTGGCACACCTTCATAAAAAACGAAGTTGGTCCATGACCCCAACTTCACAACCCTATTTCACATTCTAAAAAAAACCATAATCAACCCAGTTTATAACCTCCACAAGAGGAACATAAAATAAATTGGTAGTCTACGTTAGGGTTTTGGGGATAGGGATCCAAATAACTCCCCATCATCATTTCTCATTTTGAAACTTAGAAATATGTGAATTAGGGTGCAAAAATACTCCCACTAAAGAATTCCTATACCATAAGGAAAGAAGACACCCATGAAGGTTTGAAGTCCAAGGTCTCGTTGTTCTTTGCATGCCTCCTTTGGTCACCCAACCCTTGGAAAGAATCCATCCTATGATCGATTTATGAGGCCGAAAATATAAATGTCATTCTTGATGGAGGTATCTTAGTATCCAAAACATACAATTTATCTACCCAAGGTGGATATTGTGGGATGCAATCACACCTCTATCATATTTTGAACTGTTTTTGAGAAATATAGCCAGTCCTTTAGGGATATTCCCCCTTAATCCCTCATTATAATTGATTGTTGATCCCTTCACTAGTTTTTCCTCAAGTGGGTTATGGTCTGATTGTCGAGAGATTTTTTGGAGGTCCAGTGTTATTTGAAAAGAACGATGTTATGTCAGATAGGAAACAAGCACTTGATATTTGATTGATTATTTCCCCCATGAGGAATTACCAAAATTTAAAACCTATTTTCACATTTTCTTGGTGTATGATTTTCACCACTTTAAGTATATGCAATTTTATGAATACATTGTTTAAAGTAATTTGAAAGAATATTTTCCTACCGTGCCTCACCACCATTTTCACACACCCACTTCTGAGCTATAATCATAGGGGAACCATAGTATCCCATCCATTCTAGACCCTTGAGAAATTTACCCCCAATTTTGGGCAATGTTCCCAATTTCGTTGAGACATCATCAGTACCATCACATACACCAGTTAGTGCCATGGTACTGAGCTTGGGATTATGCGGAGCCACTTTGCTTAAAACCAATATCTCAAGCAAAACCCAACCAAATCCTCCACCAGAAGGAGGCAGAGCCCAAACTTTACCATAAAGGACGAGCCCCAAGGAACTAGTTCCTCCCACAACATGGGAGGACCCACTCCTATCATGCCCTTCTGAGATTCACTCAATATCCCTGATCTGACTAAACTGACAAATGATCCCATATTGCACGAACCCACTTGGACGAATATTCCCACAAAACTACCTTCAGAGATCCCTAAGTTTGAATGGAAATATTGAGAGGACCTCACCAACCATGTCATTTCCTTCCACTTGTGGTGTTCTTCCAATAGCATAATGGAAGATTCCATCTTTCTACAGTTGTTTCATAGAACCCTCATTAACACAATAACCAAATGGTACATGGACGAGAAGTTTGTAACCCACCCAACATTTGAATCATTAGCCAAAGCATTCTTGTCATTTTCTCAACTTCATATCCATCATGATATTGGGTCTAAAATCCTGTTAGAATGAAAAAAGAACACCACTACTCACATTTCAGACCATATTCACGAATATAATAGATGTCGTAACCTTTGTAAAGAGGAAAACACCCCACAATAAAGGCTAGATTTTTTCCTCTGATCACTCGTTCCTACCCTTGATGAAGATGTGGCCACAACCCTCCCCAAAATTGAAGATAAAGCCATCACCAAGGCACAACAATTTGACCTCATTACTCCTAATCATAGTACCTATACAATGTCCTTCTAGATTCTCCTCATCCTTTTCCTTTTAGTCAATACAAACCTAGGACATCGCATGTCATTGATGGGTTGATAAGCTTTGTTAGCACTGAGAGTCATCCTCAGATTGTGAGATGATAAGCCCAGTACCCATCAGATTTTTCGGTGGATGTTGGTTTTATATGAGTGGATTTCAATGGAAAAAACTCAAAATATGAATGATGTTCAACACAAAACTGGACAAGAAATGCACAACGAAGTGAGGGCCACATTCACTTCAGTCAATGAATTGATTTTAATTGTGAGTGGAGGGAGGACTTAGTGAGAAAGGTGAATAACACTGCTATGGGCATCAGGCTTTCAAGCAGCTTGGAGAAGAAAAAATCAGACTCAAGATCACTCTTAAGCTCAAGATTCAAACACTGAAATATGTCCAAACAAAATAGTCACAACAACACAATGATCAAACCTACATCACAATGCAGCTACAACAAATCGACTAGATCCTCCATGCCTGAGCCTTTCAGTGTAAGAGGGAAAAAGATAACAAGGGAGATAACTAAAACTAATCATGATACAACTGTAATCAAACCTACATTACAATAACATAACAACCCTCGACTAGATCCTCCATGCTTGAGTGTTTTAGCACATTTTTTAGAGAGAGATGACAAGAAGATGACTTCTATTAACATGAAATTCTCAAATATTTTGCATAACCAGAGAACAGTTCGGGCATCAAAACATTACAAACAATAGGGAGATCTGCTCAACCAGCTGACGACCTTAACAAAATATCAAAACTAACTATTTATACTCATAAAAATTCACCACTAGAAGGAGTAGGATCGGGCCCATACATTCAAGGATTTCCGTCTCCGTCTTCTCTATCATACTGTGTAGGCATTCTTCTGTCATACATGAGCTGAGATCAGCATGGGTTTTTCAAGAAAATCTTCTCACAGGATTACCGAGGGATAACAGTTCAGTCCCCGCATCGGGACCTTCCATACCTTCCATTAGTGAGTCAAGGTTTCAACCACCACTCCTTTTTTCATTAACTACCTTCATGGGGATCAGGACGAGGCTTAACACCCAGGGATCGACCATGTGTTTCTAGTGGCTCTTCGAGTCATCATGGCACCTTGAGACCGTGATAATCTCACTCTATGACTAACATGGGTGTTTTTCAGCCTTTGCTACAGGTCTCGTGAAATCTGAACCCTTTCCTTTGTGCTCCCAAGGCTTTTGGTGCTGACTTTTTCTCCACAACATTTCTTGCATGCGACCTCGGGCCATGAATCGATGCTCGTCTTTAAAAGTGATTCGAGACTTTTCTTTTCAAATATCTTTACATTACTCGACTACATATTTCCAGATGCCCAATTGGAGAAATCACTTATCATATCGATGATCAAATCTACTTCACAATTGACGACTTTGATTGCTTCTTCAGAACTTCGAAATGACCATCTTTATGCAATGGGTGCTAGCCTCTTTTCCTAATCCCTCCTTTCACATGACCTCGAGCTATGACCATGGGCCCAATTCTTGGGGTGATTTCACACTTTAGTCCTTTGGGACTTCGGGCCTTTAGGATTCGGGAAAATTACACATCCCTCACTTCATTTTTCTCGAAATGACTTTCTCCGCAGCTCGGATTTGGCACCACATGTCCTGCTGGATTGGATGAACCTTGCTAATTTCAGGTTTCGAGATTTCAAACCTTTGATGAACAAATTTAACAACATTTTGAACTCCCGATTCCCATGATAATCTTCCACCGTTGATCTCTCCCAATAAGATCCATGGCTCAGATTTAATCTTTGCTTGACCTTTGATGTCGAGATTTTTATCTGGTGCTAATATTTGAGCAACTTTAGGATTCCAAACACCCACAAACCACTGATTTGAACTCCACATGGAATCCCAACTGTTGGAATATGAACTCACCCATTTGACTAATTCGAGCTCATAATGGGCTACTTTGCACATTGTGCTTGGCACTCATGGTTGTGGCCTATGGCCCTTGACAACTTAATGTGATAAAATTTGCCTCCATAGGGGATGGCATGCTCCCTGTGAACTTCCATAAACTCACAGTTTTTAGTGCCTTAGTTGTTGGGATATGGAGTCATTTGTGTAACCAACCTCAAGTTTCAAGAATGTTATCACTGAGAGTCACCCTTAGATTGCGAGAGGATAAGCCCAGTACCCATCAGAGTTTTCGGTGGATGTTGGTTTTATATGAGTGGATTTCAATGGAAAAAAAACAAAATATGAATGATGTTCAACAAAGAATTGGACAAGAAATGCACAGGGAAGTGAGGGTAACATTAACTTTAGTCAGTGAATTGAGTTTAATTGAGAGTAGAGGGAAGATTTAGTGAGAAAGGTGAACAATCCTGCTATGGGAATTAGGCTTTCAAGTAGCTTGGAGAAGAAAAATGAAGACTCAATATCACTCTTAAGCTCAAGATTCAGACACTGAAATATATCCAAACAACACTGTCAAAAACGTACAATGATCAAACCTACATCACAATGCATCTACAACAACTCAACTGGATCCTCCATGCCCGAGCCATTTAGTGTAAGAGGGAAAAAGATGACAAGGGAGCTGACTAAAACTGGTCACGATACCACTATAATCAAACCTAAATTACAACAACATAACAACCCTCGATTGGATCTTCCATGCCCGAGTGTTTTAGCACAGTTTTTACAGAGAGATGAAAAGAAGATGACTTTTATTAACATGAAAGTCTCAAATTTGATACATAACCAGAGAACACTTCTAGCATCAAAACATTACAAAAAATAGGGAGCTTTGCTCAACTAGTTGACGAACTTAACAAAATATCAAAACTAACTATTTATACTTAGAAACATTCACCACTACGAGTAGCATGATCAGGCCCCTACATTCAAGGCTTTCCATCCACGTCTTCTCTTTCATACTATGTAGGAATTCTTCTGTCAGATGCGATCTCAGATCAACATGGTTTTGTAGGAAAATTGACTCCTAGGAGTACCATGGGCTAACAGTTTATCCCCCACGGTCGGACCTTCCATACCTTCCATTTATGGAGTGATCTAAGGTTTCAACCACCACTCATTTTTTCACTAACCAACTTCATCAGGATCAAGATGAGGCTTAATGCCTAGTGATATACCATGTGTTGCTAGTGGCTCTTCAAGTTAGCCCAATGCCTTGAAACCATGATAATATCACTCTGTGACTAACATGGGCATTTTCTATCCTTTGATGCAGATCTAATGAAATATGATCCCTTTCCTTTGCACTCCCAAGGCTTCTGGTGTCGACTTTTTTTCCACTACATTTCCTACATGTGACCTCAGGCCATGACCCTACAGTCATGTCTAAAGGCTCTTCGAGACTTCACTTTTCGGATATCTTTACATTACTTGATTTTTTGGCCTTCGGGACTCGGGAAAATGCGCATCCCTCACTCCAGTTTTCTTGAAATGACTTTCTCCATGGCTCAGATCTGGCACCACGTGTCCTGCTGGATTAGATGACCCATGCTAATTTTGGGTTTCGAGACTTCGGACCTTTGACGAACAACTTTAGCAACATTTTGAACTCCCGATTCCTGCGATAATATTCCATTGTTGATCTCTCCCAATAAGATCCATGGCCTAGATTTAATCTTTGCTCGACCTTTGATCTTAAGCTTTTTCTCTGGCACTAATCTTTGAGCAACTTTCAGATTCTAAACACCCATGAACCATTGATCTGAACTCCACATGAAATCTCAGCCATTGGAAGCCGAACTTGCCCATTTGAATGATTCAAGCTACTTTGCATGTTGTGCTTAGAGCTCATAGTTGTGGCATGCAGCCCTTGAAAACTTACTGTGATAACATTTGGCTCCACAGGGGATGGCATGCTCCCTGTGAGTTGCCAAGAACTCGCAGTTTTCAGTGCCTTAGTTGTTGGGGTATGGAATCCTTTGTGTAACCAACCTCAAAATACTTCTAGAAATTGCCACTTATTCAATCAACTAGTTGAAAAACTACTGTAAAGAGAAATAAAAAAAATTCTCGGGAAGAAGCTTATTTCTGATTCTACCCTACTCTAACCAAATTTTCAACTTGATCAAGTAAAAGTAGCTTTCCACAACAACCACTCAAGTAATTTGATGACTGAAAAGACCTCATCTATGCCACTGATGAATGAATAATAGCAGAAATATAGCATAAGAGACATAAACTCCTTCATAAAACCATACTCACCCATGAGTATCGGTAAAATAATGCAATTTGAAAGTTTCAGAAAATTTGAAACATATGACTCCATGTATATGGCTATAGGATCATGCATCACATGATATAATTCAGGCTTCCTTAGAAGACCAGGTTGCCCCTTTGTAAATGCCTCTCTGCCTATAAATAAATGACCTCCTTGTTTTTTCAAAACCAACTCTTGATCATGAACAATTGTAGTCTCTTCTTCATAAGAATGATCATAAGATAATTGTACAACAAGATATAAAGCATCAAAATTATGATCAACCAAGAACATATAGTTATCTATGCAATCAACCACTACTACATGCTCAAAATGGTGTGAAAACTGATCATAGTATTGATACTCATTCTTGTCCATAGAAAAATATGAAAATATTGAAGAATATGCTTCCAAATGTGAATCATACTTGCATCCTTGTTGTTGTTATAGCTCTGATTTATACTCATTGTCTTCTTGCTCAGAATCTTAAACATGCTGACAATCTTCTTGCTCATGTACATGCAATTTTTCAAGATATTCTTTCATACGAACCCCCTTTCTATCCCGAATGTTCTCTTCATCTTCTTCAACATCTTCAAATAGGTGTCTTAAAGATGAATATTTCTTCTCTCTCAGGAGAAGGACATGCTATGAATGTTGAGCCATGACATAGTGCACCATGGCAACAGTCTCTGTGGGTCTGATCTCCACAAGAATACTATGATAAACACTATAAAACCTCCTATTGAAGAAATCCAAGGCTTCCTCTTCCCCTCTCCTCAAGGCATTAAAATCATCCAAATACTAATCAAGGGACTTATTCTCACCCCACCACTTTAGAAATGAATTGCATAGCTAAATCCAAGAACCAATAGAACCGGCTTCCAAACATTTAAACCACACAACAACATCTCCAAACAAAGAGTTTGAGAAGAAGCTCATGGAAAAAGCATCATGAACAATATCAAACTGATCAACAAAGCTCTCAAATGCCTCCAAATGCCTCTCAGCTGTAATATGATCCTCTCTAGAAAACCAATGAAGATACTCAAAGGAATAACGAGGATAAGGATGAAGCTCATGTGGCAGCCTTAAAGGTTTAAACATCTTGTCTCTAATCTTAGCTTGAAAATTGGTGGGATGAGTATGAGGTTTAATAAGAAGATGGATAGGCTCAGCAGTAATAACGAAAGGCAATGATATCTAAGAAGGCTTTGAGTCATTTTCAACCTACTCCAGGTCACAAGGGTGATCAATTTCAAGAGGAAATCCTATACAAATCTCACTTTTATGAATAGGGTGAGGTGAAGACACAAGATCAACATCTACAACACAAGAAGAGGGCATGTCTTCTTCTTCCAAGGATGGATAAATAAAGGAAGGCTTATTATCATCTGAATAGACAAAGCCAAGGATAATCCTCTTTATATGTAAAGGGAAGGAGAGAAATGAGCTGATAAAGAAGAACAAGATTCCCTGAAGAAAGCTCATAAACTGATACCTGGTCATCCCCTTCGGTATGGTCATATTTCTGTCAACAGGATCCTCCCCAGTGGAGTCTTTTATTGTGGATTCGCCAGGTACAAACTACAATCCTCAATGGTACTTATTCCTGATGCACCTTCAGAATAAGAATTTCTTTGTCATTATATCCTAGGGAAATGTCTTCAATTCATTCCCAAGAAACAATGCCAAGAATGCTGGCACTAAGAGTCACCCTCAGATTGTGGGAGGATAAGCCCAGTACCCATCATAGATTTCGATGGATGTTGGTTTTATATGAGTGGAGGTCAATGGAGAAAACTCAAAATATGAATGATGTTCAACACAAAACTGGACAAGAAATGCACAATGAAGTGAGGGCCACATTAACTTCAGTCAGTGAATTGAGTTTAATTGTGAGCAGAGGGAAGACTTAGTGAGAAAGGTGAACAAGAATGTTATGGTCACCAAGCTTTCAAGAAGATTGGAGAATAAAAATGCAGACTCAAGATAAATCTTAATCTCAAGCTTCAGACACTTAAATATGTCCAAATGACATAGTCACAACAACATAATGATCAAACCTACATCACAATGCAGGTACAACAACTCGACTGGATCTTCCATGCCCAAGCCATTCAATGTAAGAGGGAAAAATATAACAAGGGAGATGGCTAAAACAAGTCACAATACCACTATAATCAAACCTACATTACAACAACATAACAAACCTTGACTGGATCCTCCATGCTTGAGTGTTTTAGCACAGTTTTTACAGAGAGATGAAAAGAAGATGACTTATATTAACATGGAAGTCTCAAATTTGATACATAACTAGAGAACAATTATGGCATCAAACAATTACAAAAAATAGGGAGCTCTACTCAGCCAGTTGACGACCTTCACAAAATATCAAAACTAACTATTTATACTTATACCAATTCAACACTACCAGGAGCACGATCAAGCCCCTGCATTCAAATATTTCCGTTTGTTTCTTCTCTTTTATACTGTGTAGGCATTCTTTTGTTAGATGTGAGCTTAGATTAGCATGGGTTTTGTAGGAAAACGTGCTCTTAGGAGTACCATGGGATGAAGGTTCAATTCCCAGGACCAAACCTTCCATACCTTCCATTTATGGAGTGATCCGAGGTTTCAACCACCACTCCCTTTTTCATTAACTACCTTCATCGGGATCAGGATGAGGCTTAACGTCCAGAGATCTTCCATGTGCTTCTAGCGGCTCTTCAAGTTAACCCGATGCCTTAAAACCATGATAATATCACTCTATGACTAACATAGGTTTTTTTCAGCCTTTGATGTAGATCTCATGAAATCTAAACCCTTTCCTTTACGCTCCCAAGGCTTCTGGTGTCGGATTTTTCTCCACTGCATTTTGTACATGCGACTTCAGGCCATGACTTGATGCTCATCTCTAAGGACACTTCAAGACATTGATTTTCGAAGATCTTTACATTACTCTCTTTTCAGGACTTTGGGCCTTTGGGACTCGGGAAAATTGCGCATCCCTCACTTCAGTTTTCCCGAAATGACTTTCTTCACGGATTGGATCTAGTGCCACATATCCTGATGGATTAGATGACCCATGCTAATTTTGAGTTTCGGGACTTTGGTACTTTGACAAACAAATTTAACAACATTTCAAACTCCTGATCCCCGCGGTAATCTTGCACCGTTGATCTCTCCCAATAAGATTCATGACCCAGATTTAATATTTGCTCGACCTTTGATCTCAGGATTTTTCTTTGGTGCTAATCTTTGAGCAGCTTTCAAATTCCTAACACCCGTGAACCACCGATCTAAACTCCACATGGAATCCGTACCATTGAAATATGAACTCACCCATTTGAATGATTCGAGCTCATAACAGGCCATGTTGCATGTTGTTCTTGGCGCTCATGGATGTGGCCTTCATCCCTTGAAAAATTAATGTGATAGCAAGATCCATGGCTCATATTCAACCACATGCAAAGTCAATACCCACATATGGGACCAACCCATACTTTCAACCATATGGGGGAGCTTCATATTACCCTCCCCCACCCCGCCCCCCACCATTGATGGATCGTCCCCCAACCAACTCTTACTCTGCAACCAATTCCTCAACTGACAATGTCCTATCCACCTAGTAATAATGGAGCTACCTCCACTTCTTACAACCCACATGGACCTGAACAAGGTAACACAAACTATCCCTTCTCAGGTCCAACACAACATATAACACCCCCACATGGAAAACACTAGGCAGGGGTCAATTTCATTCAACCATCCCCCCTTCAACAAGTTCAATATTTTGAATAGTTGAATATGGCCAATCCACCTCACCAACCCAACAATAACTATAAGAAAGGAAAGAATAGGATCTAGGGACAAGGAGGGCCCCCCCCTCAAAAAAATCCCCAAGTTTGGGGCAACCAATGCCAAACCAACCAAAATCCCTAAGGGGCCATTAATAATGGTCAAACCCGGCAAGGGTGAAATAAAAACCTTTGAACCAATTACCCTTGCACATTATGTGGTGAATATGGCTATTACACTCACCATTTTCCCCAAATTTCTGATTACAAATGAATGAAGGACGTTATGAATCCCCAACAGGATCCCAACCCTCAAAGTCCACCTCAAGGACCTCCCACTTATATACCACCACCACCATCATCGTTATTAAAAAAACCTATCCCACATTAAGGAGTCATTAATACTCAACCAGAGGGGGTCCAACATCCACACCCACAAAATAAGTTCCCTCCACCTGAATAGCCCCATCCAGGGAACACCACCGACTGCAATATCCTCCTCACTTCTAAAGAGTAAATCCTCCTACAAACTTCTAGTCCCCAATACAGTACATCCACTGATCCATTACCCACCACTTCAAATGCTCCCTAACAACAAACCAAACAACCATGGATGATCTATCATCCTAACATTGAAGCCATCACCCACATACCTCATGCACCTTTGTGCGAGAATGTGCATAATCCTCATGCTAAGGCCACCCACAACTACATTCTTATTGATGACCTCACTCAATCACCCGCTGTCATGTAAGTTACGGAAGTACTTCAAATATTCCCTTCCCAATGAAAGGAATTACCTTCACAATTGGGGTCACTAGATCTATCAGACACCCACCTAATCACATTTGACTTTAACAAAGAAGACTCATGAATTCCATCATTAGTCACATTCCAAATTCCTATCAAAATTCTAAATATCATGGTCTATTATTGCATCACAAACAAAATATCATCCACATACATCATGTCCAAATCATTTTGGTAGCAACTTGCTTCACCTAAGTTGATCCCCTCCACCATAATGCTTCGAACTTATGATGGTCACCCATCCCAACCGGAAGGACTCTATCAAAATGTGCCAGTCGAGTTGGGGGGAAAAACAATTTGCATCGACATAGAATTCATCGACATCCAATTGAATTATACTATCCTATTCAGACGAAGCTACATCTATACGATACAGGCTATATCTTCCTTAGTCTTTCGTACCATGCTATTCATTCACAATGGGAGAATTTTCACCATCGATCAATTGACCCACCATGAACCCAACCAATTAGGACACACTGATAAAATCCTTCCACTCATCCTCTCTAGAGCTGACTTAGTCCCAATGATAAATGTCAGACGAGGGATATTTCAGGATCCATATTTGATTGATACATACCAAGGCTTCCCACCCCCCACTACGACTGTTGTTTTTAATGTCGCGACTGATGGAGTTGAAATATCAGACCCTCTGTTCATTGAGAACTCACTAGACTCAACTACCCTTCCCACCCTGATACTTCCTGATGAAATTCCCATACAAAATCCTCACAATGGAACATCGAAGATGTCACCACCCATGGGTCAAATCCCCATTTGGAAAACTAGCCCACAAGCAATTTGTCCCATTCTCAATATTCCTTTGTGTGTATTCAACAATTCGTCCCTAGAACCCTCTATGTGTTTAAGAAAATCGTCCCTCCTTTCCTCTACGATTTTCAAGGCAAATCCTTTCCCATAAGTCTCTGTGCTTTTGGAAAACATTCCTGAGATTCCTACATTTATTGTACCTCCTAGCATATTCATAGTTAATTCTCAACATTAGAGTCCAGTGCCTTCAAATCTTGGAGACCTTCTAGGCGTTCATCTCAGTGACCCGCCAGGAGTTGAAAGAATTTCGTTATGTTCTAGTGAGAGGAAAATATACACCCTTCTTGCTAACAAACTTATCCCTCCAATTTACCATAAATATCAAAGTAAATAGGAAAGGGGGAAGAAACATTGAAAGGGGAATGAATATGTGTAATTGTCAAACAAAACGTATCCGGTTGTATACTGGCAATAAATTAGAGACACGTTTGATTAATGCATTATTACAATTTTAGAAAACAAAAGAAATAAACCATAGGATCATAACATTCAATATTTTGAAGATCCTATTATTAATCCTTCCCTCGGTGTTTGGAGCCAGGATTTTTTCCCCTAGTACTCGTATTAATTCCTCGAAAACCTTTCCTTCATTACTTGAACAAAAATCCTAACTAACAATCCAACAAAACTATATCTAAACCTGTTGACATAATAAGTAACTCATTTAGTGAGTTCAACTCGCATTGTTGATGGTCATTTATTATTTCTTACTAGTTGACCCATTTAAATTAAATTTGTGTTTTCATGCCCATGCTACTTATTATCATGTAACCAAAAATTCAATGTAAGGTTGCTTATTGGTTGCCACATATAAATTAGATTTGTGTTCTCCATGTCCATGCTACTTGTTATCATGTAAACAAAAATTCAATGTAAGTGATTTCAAAGTAATAATGATAACATTATAATGGCGGAATATGGATATGATTGCTTTATTGAACGAAAAGGTAACAAGTCACATTTTAAAAGTGAGAAGGATATAATAAAAATATGGCCTTTTAATTCTCTTGCTACTCTAGGTTTACTACTCTAGGTTTTATTTTATTCAGTAAAATGAATCTATTGTAATATGCCTATGTTTTATTTATATAGAAAGGGTCCATTGTACTGTGACTAAGTTTAATATTATTACCATTATATTATAGTAATAATCATTGACGACGATTATCATTCCAACATCATAACAATAACGAGGAATGTGTATTAATTAGTTTCTATTTCGCCAATTAGATTTATGTAAGCATGATTATTGATTTCTTAGATTATATGTTGCCACTAAATTATGTTTAGATACAAATGTTTTAGTACTTGGAAATTATTCTCTTTTATAAATGTGGATATATGATTGATCAAGAGTTTCTAACCTCTTGTGTCCTATATAATGAAGTCGATTTCTCTCGTGCCTTTAAAAAAATGTTGAGATGTGAATGATTTAGTTAATAAAAGTGATGGTGCCTGTTGGTTATGAGGTAAGGTATGTTTTAATATAGTTAAATATTTTATTTCATTATCCTCTATAATCATTGTTAAGTATGATCAGTTATGAGATTAGTTTCCCTTGTGCCTTCGAAAAGGGGCATGTATTCTCTTGTGCATTAGTTGACGTGGGCACATGTTTGCGTAGATTAAATTGATTTCTTGCATGCATGAAAAGTAATGAATGGAAAGATGTTTTTTAGATGTTTAGTTTGGTTTATTTAGTATTTTCGAACAATGATTTTAAACTCAGTTGTTCCTTGCGCATTTGATAATTTAAGGTATTGAATGAATTATTAAATAAGTTTTTATACTTCTCTACTTTTGCGCATTGAAAGGGGGTCAGTATAATTCTTAGTCATTACTAATTATTGTTGTGTCATGGAAAATGTATTGTAATGCATGATTGTGGAGATTTTATTTCTCTCTCTCCTTCACCATAATCCTTAACAATCTTGGAGGAAATCCATGGATACACAAACGGATGATGAAGTTCCAATCCTTGATGAGGAAATTATTCAGCATGGAGAATAGAAATGAAACAGTATTTGAAATAAAAAGGACGAGGTGTTTGGAAAGAAACTATTGGTGGATCAGTTCCCTTGAAGAACAAGTCAAAGTTTGCATCTCAAAAGGAAGAAAAGAAGAATGATGCATTTTCTCTCAAGACAATTTTCACTGGACTCTCAAGTTATATCAAATAAAGCATGTGACAATGCACTTCCTCCAAGGATCTATGGATAAAGCTAGAGAAGACATGCCAAGGAAAAAAGGAAGACCTTGAAGACAATTCCATCAATATCAATGAAGGTAAAGAATATCCAAAATCTTCTAATTGCAATAATTCTAAATGTGATGATGTTGAATGTTTCTCTACAAGTGAAGAATAAAATCTAGAAATAGTTTGTATAGAATCAGATGATAGTTATCCCATGGAAGAAGTAGAAGAAGAACTTTCAAATCTTAAAAATAAATTTGATTGGGGTCTATATGAATACAACTATGACCATACTTATATAGACTATAGCTATCTTTCTGAGAACGCTAAAAGGTTTCTTGAAAAGAATCAAAAACATATTTTGAAACTAAAGGAAATGCTTAAAGAACGAGAAGAAAGTAAAAGGACTCAATTATAAGAAAAAGAAGAAGAGATCAAAAGACTAAAGAATGAAATAGAAGAAAATAAGAAGGTAGATGATGAGATTAGCAAAAGTCTTGAAGTTAATATCCATCTAAAGACCCAAATTGAAGAATCCAAAAGGGTAGAAGAACTATTAAAGAATCAAGTAAATGAAAAGGAAGAGTCATGTCATAAGTTGGAAGATGAAGTTGTTGAT
Organism: Picea engelmannii; assembly: GCA_009831015.1. Taxonomy (NCBI): domain Eukaryota; kingdom Viridiplantae; phylum Streptophyta; class Pinopsida; order Pinales; family Pinaceae; genus Picea; species Picea engelmannii. The sequence continues at coordinate 166,066 of ML805030.1, read as the reverse complement.
ATTAGAAAGAAAGTAGAGAAGTCAAACAAATTATTGAATAGATCAACAATCTTGAATGAGATATTGGATAGTCAAAGATCACCAAATGATAAATAAGGTCTTGGATACAACAAAGAAGCTACACATTTTGAAGCAAGCACCTCAAAAAATCTTGAGGTAAGTCCCTCATTCTCAAAATATGGAAATGATGTTGTAAGTAAACCATCTAAACAAAGAAAGGAAACTTTCAAAAGAACAGAGAAAGGAAGACATCAAGAATCCATATTTACACCTCAAAGAAAATTCAAAAGAGAGACACCTTCAAGATGGACACCAAAGCAAAGGTATGAAAGTGTTTTTCATGGTCACTTGTTACTCATATAATGAATATGGTCACAAATATTTGAAATGAAAATATTATGCAAGGAGAGATAATGAAAGATTTCATAACACCCTAAGGTGTTGGAGATGTAATCACGTAGGACACATTGTTTCTCCTTGTCACACCATGAGATGCTATAGTTGTAGTGGATTTGGTTACAAATCCCATGATTTTTGGAACACAAGAAGACAATCCATGAGGAGTGTTTCATATAGTATGACTAGAAGAACAAATGAGGCTAGAAGGGAAGACAATGTTGGAAATATGGAATCTCAGAGATCAAGTTATCAGAAGCTGGGACACCTTCAGAAGTGGGTGAATAATACTGAACAATCATAACATAATGGAAGCCTTAAGAGAAGCTCAAATTTGACATCTTCTGAAGCATATGTGGGTTTCAATGATAACATTCATGTACATACACGAGCTGACCTATAACTAGGTCATGTACATATACGAGTTGTCTATATAGCAGGACACATACAATTAGTAATAGCTTTTGAAAAAAGCTATGCATATGAGTTGAAACATGGTATGATTGTATAACTCTATGTTGCAGGGTCTGACATGGTTTGTTGCAGGGTATGACATGGCTGGCTGCAGGTTTTCATGATTACAAGTTGTCATACATAATTGATGTATGTATGGTGACGACATATGGTTGAGTATTGAAAGTCTATTCTTGATGCATTATACTAACTCTAGAGTGTGGATTGAGGCTTTTTCTATTGAGGAACAATGCTAGTTGTGACAGTGAAGTAATGGCACTTTGGTTATGAGATATATCATGATGATGCTAGCTAGAGATATCATTGATCTATTGAGGCACACTTCTAGTACATATATTTTTGGATGCTTAACATTTGCTGTAGTGAATGGAGGTTGAGGCAGATGTATTCGGGTACATGGATGGTACATATTTGAGTTCCATTGATATATCCTATGATGTATTGTTAGAGGCATATTTGTTGGATATCTTGGTGCATGCATTTGGCATGTGGTTGGGCTACATATTGGGGAATGTAGTTGATGAGTTTATGAAGTGGTTATTTTGTACATCATTGATGAATCATAATTGATGAGTGATTGGTACACATTTGATACATTGTTAGAGGCACCTACTAGCAATATGATTGGCACTTGGTTTATTCTTGATATGGCATACATGTATGGGAACACATCTTGATTGCAGTTCATCTTGTTGAGGTTTGGTGAATGGTTGATGCACTTGTTTTGGTACATGGTCAATACCCTTGCTTGGTACAAGTGGCGATACATGTTTAGTGCAATGTTGATGCACTCATAAATGGTATATGTTTGTGGGTACTTGGCTAAAGTACATCAGTGGTATTACTTGTTTTAGCATATACTTTGGTACATGATGCATGAGATGATACAGTTGAGACACTTGTTATATATTGATGGTTAAGATACATGGTTGTGTCACTTGGCTCATGGTAGAGGCATATCATGAGTGATATGACACTTCTTTGAGGAACATGATTGGCATGTTGGCAGAGGCATATCTTGAGTGATATGACACTTGTTTGAGGCATATCATTGGTACATAGTTGGTACATGTTATTAGTATATGGTTGATACACTCAATTGATGATATCTTATGGTATATTGTATGGTATTGATGTACATGGTTGATGTACATGAGTATTGTGCATGATTGGCACACAATATGGCATAGGATGTACTTGGTTGATGTTTTCTTTGACATGATCCTCTATTCATTGTTGACATATCCTTTTCTTCATGATGTATGGTATGGAATGAGTTTGAGGCATGGACAAGTCCAAGGATCATCTAGGAAGAGCGAATCATTCTTGAGAAGTTGATTACGCCAAAAGGAATATACCTATTGGAGATGGGCACAATTAATCACCTTTTAATCTAAAATTCTAATCTGATGGCTAACAATTGAAGATGCTAGCATATTCTTAGTCATCCTCCCAAATCAATGAATGTGATTTACTCTTCATAACTTCCTTGTATTTTTGAATGCATCAGTTAACATGTTTACTTTTTAACATTTATTTAATCATATTAAGAAATTACTGTACCACCATATGATTGCCACATTTAACTGATTAACCTTTGGAATTACCACATTTGACATTAGCTTTTATATTTCCTTATCCATGAAGCCACCTTGCATGAATCTCTCTGGCGGGAACCTTTCAAAATCCTCCCATATACTCCCATGAAATTTGGTTCCCCCCGATTGACCAAAGATTCACCAAAACGTGAGTGTTTTTGGGAATTTCATAGCCCAACACATTGCAAGCTTGCACAGATAAATGAGGAAGGGCAAGGGATGATGTCGGGTGGAGTCTAAGAGTTTCTTTCACCACAGCTTGTAAATAAAGGAGATAAGGAAGATCAGATTTACGCACCATCCGACCCATTCCAACTACACATTCCAGCTCATCCCGAACCTTATTCAATAGTGGCGGGTTCCTCAACAATTCAGACATTGCCCACTTTATGCTTGTAGATGGCATATCCATGCCAGTGGCCAACATATCCTGCCATCATCATCATCGTCAAAGACATCAATACAGTATCACATGATCATAATCACTGTACTGCATCATATTTATTTATTTGAAAGCTGCCATTGAAAAAAAACACATGCAGTTTTTACATATGTAGAGGATGGCCTTTATATTGTCTCGTGTAATTTGGATCTCCATTTCTTTATCGGCAGAATCTATAAGAAAAACATATACCAGATCTCGCGTGACGTTGGGGACATTCTGGGCAACGTGTTCATCGATTGAGACCTTGTAGATCCATCCAGGCCAGGTATGGTATATAATCTTTGAAATTAAAAGCACCAGCTACACCAAAACCTTTGGCATCGTCTTTTAGCATTCACCAACCACATTGTGGCTTAGCTAGTCTATGTTCTAGTTGAGTAGTATCATTTGTAGCAAAATCATATTCCAGTGGTATCATATTGTTCATATTGCAGAGAAGATAGGGGGATTCATTCTTCTCCCCATGATTCCAAGAGGAGAGATTTATCAAATACAAAGTTAAATACTTGGAGAAAGAGTACAAAGGCATGGTTCCAAGGGGAGTGATGGTCACAAGGGAAGAATGAGAGATATATATTCAACATTACATTAGAGTCATATCCATTTTTCAAAAGGGGAGAGATTACTCAAAGGAAGATCAAGACATCCAGGAAAGGGGAGCAACCCCAATGAGAGTACTACCCTTTTCCATTGATGTCAAAGGGGGAGAGATGGTCACATTGATGTCAAAGGGGGAGAGATAGTCACATTGATGTGATTGATATGACTATTTATGAAGAGAAATTCCATGTCTACATGCTTCCATCAATGATTGGAGTTGACATCAATGTTGGTATTGCCATCAATGCCAAAGGGGGAGATTGTTGGATCATGTTTTCATTGATGTCAAAGGATTGATATCAAAGAAACAATGTCTTGTCATAGTATATTGATGTAGTGATTGATGGATCATGTATTATCGTTGTTGTCAATGGATTGATGTCAAGAGGATTCATAGTTAGATGATGTCATGCATAGATGAAGATGGATCAATATGTTGTCATTAATTGTCATTGATATATGATGCATAGATGATGTCATGCATAGATTGAGATGGATCAATGTGTTGTCATTGAAATATGATGCATAGATGGATTGATGTATAGATGAATATCGATTGATGTGTTTTCATTGATATATGATTCATAGATGGATTGATGCATTAATGTATTAATTGTTGGATCATGTGGTCATGCATGGAATCAATGACAAATGGACAATGTCATAGTGATGTATTGTCATGGGTTACTCCAGTTGGATTGATATAAAGATGAGTCATTATTTTCTTGTCATGGTTGATAGGAAGTACAAATGAATGAACTCCAAAGTAGTCCCCTTATGGTGAAATCCCTCACAGGAAGACGCTTTGTAGTTGAGTTATCCTAGAAGTATGATTAGAGAACCCATTCTTAATTGTGGAATAATGAGACAAATATCAATGAATTTATCAGTGAAACTATCATATATGGATAGTGCTTTTCATTCCATTTCTATTGGTATGTGGAACATCACATAACTCCTCATAGTTTGTGAGTTATGGCCTTGTGAAGTTGGAGGACCCTCATGTGTTGGATAGAAGCCCCAAAAGGTCAAAGTAGTCAAAGTATTTACAGATAAGAAATTATTTAAATAATAAAGTGAAGTGATGAAGTCAAAGAAGATTATTTAAATAATAAATTTATTGGAGAACTCACTAATTATGGAAAGTGGTTATAAGTGGTTTAACCCTAAAATAAAGAAAGTGGGTTAAATGGACAAGTGGCCATGTGAACAAAGTGGCTAAGTGGACAAAGTTGGATAAATGTGGCTATGTGGACAAAGTGGTTTTGTGGATAAAGTGGATATGTGAACAAAGTGGCCAAGTGGATCCTTTTAAAGGAAGCTATTTGGAGAATATAAAGAAGACGCAAGGGTATCTTCTAAAATAATCTTTCTTGAGCATATTGAAGACCTATTTTGGGTGAAAGATTCATCGCAGGATCTCATGGACACATCAAAGTTTCCATACATTTTCAATATCTTGACAGTGAAAGTTTCAGAATTTTAGAAACCCTAGTTTCTGAAGGAGTACATGAGCAACAGTGGGTCAGAGCACGTACATATGCGGGCTGCAGTGAGCCAGAGCGCATACACACACGAGATGAAGGAGGTCAGAGTGCGTACAATTGGAGAGATTCATGAAGAATTGATTGAGAGTAGGTGCCAGGTTCTTGAAGTCTGAAGCAAGTTCCAGTTCTGAATTCTATGGACTCAGATCTGCCACAAAAGTTCTGGTATGGTTACATGATTGTTTTGATATATATTTTTTCTTATGGCATGGTGAATTATTGAGGCAATATTGGTATGGCTATTGTAATATGGTTATGTTGGTTGATTGATTGAGTAAGAAACACTCTTATGTTTCAGTATTGATATGGTTTCCATAGTATATCGGTTACTTAGACATGATTAATTAGCATTCATATTGTATGGTTGAGGAGCATGAATAATATGTTGGACAACATAGATGTGTTGTAATTGGTTATGGTACATATTGGACAATGAAAGGAAGAAGTGGATGTGAGAGAGGTTGTGTTTTCAAGGAGAGAAAACCCTAGTTATTAAGGAGGCATACGTAGGCTGTTGTGAGTGAGACCACATACACATGCGGGTTGAACTATTGGTAGGGCACATACATATGCATGTTGCAGTACTGACAAGTCGCGTACCTGTTGATAGATTGGTGTTTGTTGAGGATTGAATCTTGTTCTTAGTTGGTGCTGAGTTGTGTAAGTTGAGTCTTGCATTGCAGAGATGGTGCTCTTGTGGAGTTGATACTATATTCATTTGTTGTTGATAAACCCAAGGATTGTAGTCCATAATAAAAAGAAAATTGTACATACATATTTTTTATTTATGTTCTTTGTGGTGATGGATTATTGATGATATATGTTGTTGTTATATGTTTGTAATATATGTTCACATACAACTGGTAATAAATGACAGTAATAAGTGATGAGTGAATGGTGATGGCTAACTAAGGATTTTTTGTGAAGGGAAGTTGAAAAAGAGCCCTACACTGATTCACCCCCCCTCTCAGTTTGGTTTGTGTGTTCAACATCATCAAATCAGAATGAGGCAAGAGGGCATTCCTAAAATAGATTTTAGAACACATGAAGGTCATTATGATTTTTTGGTTATTCTATTTGGACTTAATAATTCACCTTCCACATTTGAAAGATAGATGAATTATATTTTCAAGCCCTTCCTTAGAAAATTTGAGTTAGTATTGTTTTTTTTATGATATGCTAATCTACAAGTCCCCGAGGTGTAGGAAAGTCTATGACAGAATGTGTTGTTAAGGCACTCTATGATGTTAAAGTGTAACATCCCTCTCTTGTGCACACCTGATTGGACTTATTCTTTGAGGACACTTGCGTGCAAGTGATCTGATTCATTATATGATTTTTTGTTTTCATTATGGATTATGATGATGTTGTGGATCTCATGATATGTTATTTTATTGTATTTATATCGACGGGTGCTACTGACTAGTTTTTCCTGAGTGTGCAGGACTCTTGACGGATTGAGGATGTTGATGGTGTTAATGGACCTCTTTGGTCTCCGAATCGAGTCAGGGAGTGGACTGTTATGGTTTGAATTTTTTTGATATTTCATATGTGACATATGACTGATATATTATGATGTTGTTTTTTTATCGCTGACATGTTTCATTGATGGATGCAGGTTGATGATAGCTTGCTAACCAGACTCACATTTGGAGTAAATGGGTCACACACAAAAACCATATATATTGAAGGAGAGGTGTGGCAACAACCTTGCCACAACCTACTAGCTCTCCCATTCTGGCTCGAAATGTAGGTTAACAATTAACTAGTTCGTGATATTCATGATGTCGTGAGGGCAGAATTTGGCAGTCGCTCACAATGATTCTAAGGGGTGTGAAATAAGGCATGTTCCTTATTCCTTAGAGGCCCTTAGTCTCCCACAAGGTCACCTGACAGGGTATTGAATCCAAGGGTTTGACATCTACCAAAATCATTCAAAAGGTGAGTGGCACCCCTGGAGCATGTAGTGCATCTTGAAGGGCGCATCACGATTTTTAACACTGGTGAGTTAATGAACCTAAGTACCTAGAAAAATATGTCTCCTTAGGACTTGGTCAGCCTTAAAATGATTTTTTCACGAGTAAAGCTTAATAATTCTAAAATTTCCCTTAAAAACAAAATTTTTGCTAAGCTTAAATATTTTAAAGCCTAGGTCTAAGTAGGTATTGAGAACTAAAATTTAATAAATCAAGTAATAAAGGCGGGATGAAGAAAATGGGGGTGAAAATTAAATTAATTTTTTTTTTTGAAGGATTAAATTATTTAAAAGATTAATGGTTGGCTAAGTACAAAACCTACTAATTTAGAACTTAGACCAAAAAGGGGAAATTTTAATACAAAAGGAATGTGGAACATAGCAGAGAATCTAGTCTAGAGAACTTTCTAATTTCGAACTCAACTAGGCTTTAAGAAAGGCGTCAGCCATTAAAAGTAATGTAAGGGAATAAAGGGACATCGAGGAGGATTTTTAGGAATGATTTTAGGTCGCTGAGGGAAATAGGAAAATTAAACTAATTAATTAATTAAATTTTTGGGGAAACTAAGGGATTAGGTGACGAGTGTATGGGGGAGAATTTTCCTAATAATAATTTAATAAAAATAATTTGGTGTGGTTTTGGCAACAAGTCACTAAGAAAAATCTATAAAATAAATGGTATAGGAAGATAATGGATCATGTCTGATACGCGTAAGGTTATGTTGTCGGATTTTACTCCTAATTGATTTTTCTTGTGGGAGTTGGGACACTGAGCTCGGATAACGAGTGGTACCTCGACCTTGCGAGGCGATATAGGACCTAGCATTATATGGTTTGTGTGCACGACCCCTTTGTAGCTTGGGGGGATCGGAGGGAAGAATATTACGCCTAGCATTCATTGGGAGGTACTAGTGAGGTCCTAGCGGTTAGTGAGCATGAGCTAGTCAGAGCACAAGTGCGCAGAAACAATTCAATTTCATCATCAATGGTCATGGTATTCTGGGTATAAATGTAATTTTATTGTGATTAGATTTATATTTGCATGGTTGTGATCGTCGGAAGATGTCTTCTTGTTACTTAGTTTTGGAATATATATTTTTACGTTGATTGCAAAATGGTTTTGGTGGATATCAACATATTTAAATTCTAAATTAAAAAGGAAAATTACTTGATTACACCCTCAGTGGATGTTCCATTCCGTTACTGATAAAATATATTTATTTTCTTTCATTCACTAGTGTGGGCGTTGTTTTTGTTAGATCATTGTATCCCATTGGTTTTCTTCTTTCTGTTCACACCCCAATTGAAATTTATGCCCTAGTACTTTGCGTGCTCTTTATTTCTCACTTATCTCAGACTTACCCTTGAACACGGAATTTCGGTGCACCCTCCCTTCTTATTTCTCCTCAGCCATCGATCTAGCGTTGCATTATTGACCCTTGCTTCAGATTCAATTTTTTTTTCCTTTGTATGTATTCAGTAAAACGTCCCTCCTCTTCTCAATGATTTCATTGCAAATCCTTCTCAGGATTCCTCTGTGTGTATTTAGCAAATCATCCCTCCTCTTCTCAGCGATTTCATGGCAAACCGTTCTTAGGAATCCTCTGTGTGTATTCAACAAATTGTCCCTCCTCTTCTCAGAAATTTCATGGCAAATCGTTCTAAGGATTACTCTGTGTGTATTCAAAAATTCATCCCCAGAACCCTCTGTGTGTTTAAGAAAATCATCCCTCCTTTCCTATGTGATTTTCATGGCAAATCTTTTCCCAAAACTCTATGTGCTTTTAGAAAACATTCGTCATATTCCTGCATTTATTATACCACCTCGTAGACTCATAGTTAATTCCAAACATTAGAGTCCAGCGCCTTCAGAGCTCGATGAACTAGTAGGAGTTGATCCAATTTCATAATGTTCTAGTGAGAGGAAAAGATATGCCCTTCTTGCGAACAGACTTATCCCTCCAATTTACCATAAATATCAAAGTAAACAGGAAAGGGTGAAGAAACATAGAAAGGGGAATACATATGTGTAGTTGTCAGACAAAACATATCTACATGTATACTTGCAATAAATTAGGGACACTTTGGATTAATGCATTCTTACAATTTCAGAAAGCAGGAGAAATCCACCATAGGGTCATAACATTCAATCTTCTGAAGATCCTATTATTAATCCTTCCTTGGGTGTTTGGCACCAAGAGTTTTTCCTCTGGTCCTCGTATTATATCCTTGAAAACCTTTTCTTCATTACTTGAACAAACATCCTAACTAACATTCCAACAAAACTAAATCTAAACTTGTTGACATAATAAGTAACTCATTTAGTGAGTTCAAATCACATTGTTGATGGTCATTTACTATTGCTTACTCGCTGATCCATTTAAATTAGATTTGTGTTCTCCATGCCCATGCTACTTATTATCATGTAACTAAAAATTCAATGCAAGTGATTCCAAAGTAATAATAATAACATTATAATGGTGGAATATGGATATGATTGTTTTATTGAACGAAAAGATAACAAGTGACATTTTAAAAGTGAGAAGGATATAATAAAAATATGGCCTTTTAATTCTCTTGCTAGGAAAGGTTTACTACTCATGTTGTCTAGGTTTTATTTTATTCAGTAAAATGAATCCATTGTAATATGCCTATGTTTTATTTATAGAGAAACGATCCATTGTACTATTACTAATTTTAATATAATTAGCATTATATTATGGTAATAATAATTGAAGACGATTATGATTCCAACATCATAGCAATAACTAGGAATGTGTATTAATTAGTTTCTATTTTGCCAATTAGTTTTATGTAAACATGAGTATTGTTCTCTTAGATTCCATGTCACCACTAAATTATGTTGTGATACAAACATTTTAGTACTTGGAAATTATTCTCCTTTATAAATGTATATATAATTGATCAAGAGTTTCTAACCTTTCAGAACTTATATAATGAAGTTTATTGCTCTCGTGCCTTTATAAAAATGTTGATATGTGAATGATTTAGTTAATAAAAATGATTGTGCATGTCGGTTATAAGGTAAGCTATGTTTTAATATAGTTAAAGATTTGATTTTATTAGCATCTATAATCATTGTTAAGTATGATCAGTTATGAGACTAGTTTCCCTTGTGCCTTAGAAAAGGGTTGTGTCTTCTCTTTCACATTAGTTGATGTGGGCACATGTTCGTGTAGATTCCATTGATTTCTTGTGTGCATGAAAAGTAATGAATGGAATGATGGTTTTTAGATGTTTAGTTTGGTTTATTTCGTATTTTTAAATGATGCTTTTAAACTCAGTTGTTCCTTGCGCGTTTGAGAACTTAAGGTATTGAATGAAGTACTGAATAAGTTTTTAGACTTCTCTTCTTGTGTGTGTTGAAGGGGAGTGAGTGTAATGCTTAGTCATTACTAATTATTGCTGCATCATGAAAAATGCATTGTAATGCATGATTGTGGAATTTTATTTATCGATTGCCATGGAATTTTATGTTACCCGTGTGAGTTTATTTGATGTTGTTTATTCCTTGATGATCGTTGATGATTTTATTTAGTGTATTCTCTTATATTATTTATCAGAGTAATGTTTGTAAATTTCTTCATGCTTCTTGACGTGATTTTATCCTATGCTTTTTATGTTTACGTGTTGCGTGCAATTCATTGATCGTGATAACACAGAATTGTTGTTCTTGTATTGTTGTCATTACTTTCCTAATGCAAATAATAATAATAATAAAAAAAAACTTACATGTCATGTGTCATATTTGTGTCGTAACGTTCAGGGAATTACATAAAGTAACTAGTTCGAAATTTGCTGAGAAAGAAATTCCAGTCATGTTAAGGGTTGGTGTGGCTTAGGATGGGTGCGATACCCAAGTGATTTTGACATCTTAGATTCCCCCGAGTCATTGTTTCTCAGCCACATGCTAGTCCCGCAATTCATAGACAAACTAGAAAACAAAACAAAAAAGACATACTAATCTACAACAAATCCTGGGAAGAACATGTACAACATGTTCACAGAGTATTACAACTATTGGAAGGGCAAAAAATTTATGCAAATCCTTCCATGTGTGCCTTCGGGGTTCAAGAAGTGGAATATTTGGGTCATTTTGTATCTCATGAAGGTGTAAAATTGGACCCTAACAAAATTTAAGCTATGAGGGAATGGCGAATTCTCAAAACCTTGAAGAAATTTAGAGGATTCTTAGGATTGATGGGATATTACTGCAGGTTTTTCAAGAACTATGGTGAAATAGAAACACCTCTAATGGAATTATTAAAGAATGAATCATTTTCTTGGACCTAAGAAGCAACCAAATATTTTGAAAACTTAAGTAGGATATGTGTACAACTTTCATCTTGGCCACACCTAACTTTAAAAAAAAAATTATTCTGGAGTGTGATGCCTCGGGCCATGGAATTGATGTAGTTTTAATGAAGGAAGGAAGCCCCCTTTCTTTTCAATGCAGCCAAATTAAAGGAAAAACTTAGTCAAAACCATTTATGCTGGCCATACTACATGTAGTTCATAAATGGTGTCCCTTCCAAATAGGAGAACACTTCAAGGTAAAAACAGATCATGACAGTTTGAAGTACTTCTTGGAGCAATGATTATCTTCATAAGACAAAAAAATGGGTTACAATATGTTGGGTTATGACTTTAAAATTATCTACAAAAAAGTAAAATATAATGTTGTGGAAGATTCCCTTTCCAGGAAATAAGAAGAAACAAAAGGTTCACTATGTGATATTTCTATCCTGCAATCTAATTGGGTGGAAGAAGCAAGGATAGAATGGAATCAAGATCAAGAGGTATGCAATATCATTCAAAAGTTACATGAAGACCCCATTTTAGTAAATAATATTTTATGGAAGAATGAATTTCTATGGTATCATGATTGCCTATACTTATGTAAGAATTCCCAACTCAAACAGAAGATCCTTCTAGAATTGTGCACTTCTCCTATAGGGGGACATTCAAGATTCTTGAAAACATACCACAGGATCAAGAATGATTTTTTCTGGGAAGGTCTTAAAAATGATGTTTAAAATTTTGTGTCTAAATGTTTAGTTTGCCAAGAGAATAAGGGAGAGACAATAGTGACCCCAAGTCTCCTAAAACCATTTGTTATCCCAAGACAACGTTGAGAAGAAGTTTTAATGGATTTTATTACAAGTTTACCAATTCCGAAGGAAAGACTGACATCATGGTAGTAATGGATCGAAAACAAAGTATGTTCATTTTTTATCTCTTTCTCATCCTTTTAAAAAAAGTAAAATAGCAACAACATTCATGCAAATAGTTCAAAAACTACATGGACTCCCCAAGATTATTTTAAGTGACAGAGACCCAATTTTCGGTGGATATTTCTAGACTAAATTATTTTCTTGTTTGGGTACTCAATTGGCTCATAAATCATATTACCACCCTGAATCTAATGGGAAAACTAAGATTGTGAATAAATTTCTAGAAGGATACATTTATTTCCTTGCATCCGATAAACAGACAGAATGGGTCAAGTGGTTTCCCTTGGAGAAATGGATGTACAACAAATCCTTCCATACTTCATAAAAAGTTTCCCCATTTATGACACTTTATGGATATCATCCTCCATCCATCACATCACCCTTGAAATGGAATACAAAGGTTCAAGCAATGGTGGAACACATAGGGAACCAACAAGAGGTCCTCAAACTGTTGAAAGACAACTTGGTTATGGAACAAAATAAGATGAAACAACAAGGATATCAACATTGTGCTGAAAGAAAATTTGAAGTGGGGGATTGGATATTTCTAAGGATACAACCATACAAACAAATGTCCCTCAAGAAAAAACACAAGGACAATAAATTATCACCCAAATATTATGACCCCTATAAGGTTTTGCAAAGTATTGGAAGTATGTCTTATAAATTGGAGTTTCCTCCATATTCATGTGTACATCGAGTGTTCCATGTGTCTTGCTTAAAGAAGGTCATCGACAACAAGATCACAGTCCAAACTATTTTACCAGATATCAATGAAGAAGGTCAAATCATACTAGATCCCGAAACAATCCTTGAAACGAGAATTAAAAAGTTGAGAAATCGAGCAATCACATATTACCTTGTCAAATGGAAGAACCTACTAGTGGAAGAGGTGACATGGGAAGATAATTTATTCATACATAAGCATTTGTGGTTAGTCAATTATTGAGGACAACACTTGTTTGAAGGGGAGGGGCATGTTAAGCCCTAGAAAAATCCCCATGTTATGTATAAAACTCCTTATTAAGCCCCTTATTGAATTATTGAATTTCTTGTATTATATTTGTATGTAGGCTCTAAACCCCTTCATCACACCCTTTCATTATAATTCTACCATTTGTCTCCTATATATATATACACCAAAGAGATTTAGTCTTAGGATCATATAATTTCAAATCGTATTGTGTTATGAAGTGGAAATATTGTAAAGGAAGGTTCCCCCTCGAAGTGGATTGTAATTTATTGATTTCTTATCATTTTTAAGGCATTGAATCATAACACAATCAGCTATGTTGATAGATTATTTAGGTACCATCATGTCCTTTGATTATGATCCAACTTCCATATTTATGATGTTGGTAGTGTTCTTTATAATAAACAAATGTTGCACCTCTTCCCATGTGTCTTTGTTAGAAATCATTTCAATAGCAATATTTGAAATATGTGGATATCCAGGTAAACCTAAATCCTTGCAATGTTCAAATACAATATTATATGGATCAAACCTCCATGAAACATATTTCTTCGAATCATAATACAACAACAATTTGTCTATGTGATTAATAATTATTCTACATGAAACATATTTCTTCGAATCATAATACAACAACAATTTGTCTATGTAATTAATAATTATTCTACTGTTAATGAGAAATTATGAAAGGTCAATAGGTAAACAAAAAAAATCCCTTCTACTCTTTGATACAAAATGTAATTGAGCAACTAAAAAACTTTGTCAACAAAATTCCAAGGCGAACATACGAGGATGAATGTACATAGGTAATTGATAAGGTTCCAACTCACAACCATAAATTCTGATTACAATATATATATTGAATATAATCCAATATCCAACTCTTAAGCTAAGATACAAATGTAATTTCTATTGGTAAGTTGTATGAATCCGATGGGGATCTTGTCGCTTAAGAAGAGTAAATGTATAAAATAAGAATTTATTGACAAATTCGAGATATTCACCTTCAGTCTCTGTAAATGTCAAAAGACAAGTCCACTCCCTAGCCAATATTTCTTTTACAGTCCCTTCTTTTTTTATTAATTCTAAACCTCTTTTATGATAAAAGTCAGACTCGGAAAATAAAATAAAAAATAAGAAATACGATTGACATATGAAATATTTTAACTCTTCAAATGATGATAATTGAAAATGAATTTCATTAGCTATAAATCCTATGAAATCAGATTTCGAAACATTTTCAATATCATTGTAGTGGTCTTCATATGGATCCACTGGATCCAAGGAAAAAAGAAAAAATAAAGTCAAATAGAATTATTTGAAACTAGTTGATACAAATCAATAAATATTAGAGGAAATAAAATAAAATACTCGCTAGAGTCACCATTATAAATCTTGTCCAATTGACGGATTAGGTCGTGCCAAGGGGTTTTGTTGAGCAAGAACACAGCGAGAACGTTCTGATTCTTCTTGACTTCTTGCAGTTTTTTATGTTAACTTGTACAACTGATTTAACACACTTCTCTGATCATCTAGACCAAACAAGATATGAGGTTGTACAGGGTTAGGTAATCTCATGAATATTATTTAACAAGAATTCAAGAATCAAATAAATTTCAAAATAGTTTGAATTCATTTTCCCGACAATGGCACCGGTCCTGATTTTGTTCTTAAGGTTGTTCCTATAAGGAAACAATGCCAAAGCACTCTGTGAGGTTTATAAGAAACCGATTCTTCTTTAGGCTTCCTTAGGATAACCGAGAAGCTATAGGGGGTAACCCTTAAAGTCAAAATTAAGGAAAGTAGGCAGGAATCAAATAATTATCACCAGTCATTCCAAATATCTCAATAACACACAACAATAAATTTAGTGTAGGAAAATTTTATCCAATTCCTATCAAATTGAATCGGAAGAAAACTAGATGTCAGCTTAAAACATAATGGATATGAAATAAACTAAAATCAAACAGCTTTAAATTAATTAAGAAACATGTTCTCAAAGGTAAAGCAATAACATCAAATAAATAAATAAGTTTAAACTAGATCAATTACAGTTTAATCGCATGAACAACACCCGCATCCGTACATAGTAATAAATACTCAATGTGTTTAAGTTAAGAAATATCATTCATTGAAATCTTCAAAGTCAGATAATCATCATAATAATTTTGTAGGTTAAACTGAAAAATGTATCGACTAAATAATGAACTAATTTCAAGGAAAGCTCATGTCAAATCAATGAAATGAATTCATACTGTAACCAATAACTTGACAGATATTAAAAATTAAAACATATAGACAAAAAGAAGAGACACACAACATAAATCCAAGAGGAATCAATTTCGAATATCACTTCAAACCATTATATAAATATTTTCAAAATACTCGAAGGACAGAAAACCTCATCGGAGCGAGTTCTTGGAAAGCAATGTATAACTTTCTACTTTCTTCTAGTCTTCAAAATATGTTTTTATAAGTCTTTTAATAACTATCACAATAACTAACTTTAAATTTAAATAAACTTAACTAAAATAACTACTTAATATTAATCTTCAGACCAATTTGAATTTTCTTGTTTGGTCGTGGAATGCCAATTGTCGGTTCTTTGATCATTATCTCATTTCCTCCGAGATGCTTATTTTTTATTCTGACTACTTGTTTCTACAATACTCCAAATCACTTTGATTATTGTTTCACTTTCTTCCTTGTTTTTATTCTATTATTTCATGTCAAAGATTCATGTGAACATGCTTAAACAGAAGTATATCATTCCATTCAACATTTGTTAGGAATGGTTGCTTGATCATTTTCTCGTATAATAAGTCTAATTATGTAGTCATAGTACAAGGAATAACAAAATGATTTATCAAGAGATCAATAAGTATTGACAAAATAACAAACTCTGACTATAATTTATCCCCTGCTTGATTATCTTCAATCAACTCCTTCGACTCAGTGAGTTCAAAATGGGATATTTTCAACTTGGATTTCAAGTTTTTGATCAAGATCTTTTTATAATTTGTGATAGCTCTTTTAGCATTAGTAATTGATACAATTTGACCTTCCAACTCTCTGGATTTGTTTTCTTTGATCCTGTCAATAGTTTTCTTATTATTGAATTGTTGTGATCATTTAATTACCACACTCTGTAGATTTTTCACATTAACAAATGATTGAATCATCCTTCAGGAAACTGTATCTCTAATTTTCTTGTGCCATTTTACTAGATCAAAATGATTGATTTGAGTGAGATCTACTCCCACTGAAGTAGTCTTGTATTAATTCAAACATGTCATTTTATTGGACTTTGGCTTCATTACTAACAAATTCAATTGATTGTTATTTACATCTATAGAAGTTATGAATCTAGGACCTTGTATTAATTCAAACATGTCCTTTTATTGGACTTTGGCTTCATTACTAACAAATTTAATTGATTGTTATTTACATCTATAGAAATTATGAATCTAGGATCTAATAATTAATTCTTGAGCAACAATTAGAGTACTATCCTTAATAATTAATAATTTAGTCAAATAATTATTCACATATGAAAATCCTTTCTTTTCTAAAATCCACTACCTTGCCAATTTTTTTTTTTTTTGAGTATCATCATTTTTTATTAATTCTAAACGTACTAGGAAAAAAAACAAGAAAAAAGAGATGAGATTGATATCTCAAAGATTTTAACTTTTCAAATGATTATAACTGAAAATGAATGGCATTAACTATTTTTAAACATTTTCAATATCTATAACTTCATTCATAATAACTAAGGTAACTTTATTAATTTTAGTATCATGCACATATCCCAAGATAAAGGTTATGATTGCCACCATTAACTTAGTAGTTGCAGTGCAAACTTCTAATTTCGCTGGGAATTCTTGAAAGGTAAATGAGGGATCAGTAGTAAACTTGTGAATTATAACATTATTTTGTTCAGATTACCAACTTCCAACTCTTTTGAGGAGGTTGAGTTCTAAAATAGGTGAATTGGCAAGGGAAAGGCTACAAATTTGAGTCATTGCCTCGATATACATAGTACACATATTCATTTTTCTATCGACTGAAACTATACATCGTGTTTCTGCTTATAAAGTTTAGCAAGATTTTGAACTAGGTTGGGGTCACTAAAAACTCGGGGAGTAAGAATCGGAAACAAACCGCTCCTCCAAAGCCATGAATTTTCTGAGTTTTTTTGTTGTCCCACTAATAATAAACTCTTTCATTATATTTATAGATTCAGGGTTCAACAAGGTATTAAATACATCATCCAAAACATCGTTGAATACCTAGTTATCTTTTTCATACTCTTCTTGATAATTTTTCCTTTTTCTAGCGAACATATTGATTTTTCTGTTACACATCTGAGAGCTTATAAGTAGAGAAACATGAAATGGGTATTGATTACTTACCTCTTAGGCGACTTGGGTTTCAAGCAAAAGAATTACTTGCCCGGGAGCTCCTTTTACAATAATATAACCTAATCCATCACCTTTTACATAATTAGTAGTCCTCATTCGTGTGAGACATGCAGGAATTAATGCATTAAGGCACGAACATGGCAAATACTAATCAAATTAATTATAATGTGACTAGTCATAAATACATTAATGGTATGGGAAGTATATGTGCCATTATATAATTCTATCAGAGCAAATCAAACCTTTAATAACCACATACATTTTACTCTGAAATATATATGAGTCATCGGATCAAATCCTTTAGGATCCATTAGATCTTTCAGGCTCAAAAGGTTTTATGAGGATCGATCACTTTTGTATCCGAATCTTATATGAACCATCGATCTAGATGATCTTGTGACCGTCAAATATTTAGGGTCGAAAATATTGTTTAAAACATGAACAAGTTTTCTTCTGAGAATAATATTGGACTGTAGATCTAGTTAAATAAGAACCGTTGGATCCTTCGGGCATAGAAGATCATATTAACAAGGTTGTAGTTGTTGTCACAAAACACAATCACAATCATCGATCAATGTAACACATATATGGTTAGATTTGAACTTGATATTAATCCATAGAAATGTGAGTATTAATTGTCCCTAACAATCTAATTTAACTCATAATATTTTGTTACTAAAATCTAGAAACAATATAGTTAAATAAGTAGTAACTAGATAGTTAAATTAAAGTGTAAAGAATTTACAAAGGAGAGAATTTTTTTTTAAAAGTGTATTAAATTTTAGTTACAACATGAGGAACTAGTAACAATGAAAAGAGTAACCAAATGAATGAGGAATAATGAATAGTGAACATTCAAATTGTAGGGTTTGGCTCCACAAAGCCTTATAAAACCCAAAAGAAATTTAATTTAAGGAATGCTAACATAACATTTTAATTTAATTCATAATCAACATATAACCAAAATTTATTGAATTGAACATAATAGCTTACAAATCACCTTGTAATCCTTCATATTCCTTAAATTGCATAAAACAAATACGTAAATTAAAATACCTTGGTTTAATGCTAACCCTCCGCTTGTTTTGTTGACCTTCGTGTTGTTGCCTTGCCCAGCTTGAAGCCATAGACCAACTCTGCCCAAACCGTGTTTCCACCCGGCCAACTAGGACAACTTCCTAGCTCTAGGATACCATATGGATATCATGGCCCCCGTGTCCAAAACCTCCAGCAAACCGGTGCCCCCTGTACTAATCCTTCCCGACTACAGAACTCAACTCCCCTGCACAAATCCAAAAGAACCCCTCCAAAAATTATCCCCCCTTTTCTCATAAACCTCCTCCGCTCATATCTCTCCTTCACCGCCCTTTCTCCTCATTTATTTCCTTACCTCCACATTTATTATCTTATCCGATTATTAATTCTTTATCCTATTATTAATGCTCTTTATCCTTATTTATTAATGCTCCTTATCCCCTCCGTATATGTAATTCTTTAATTTACCAATTAAATTTATTATCCCTTTTTAAATTTAATACCCATGTCATTTAATGTAATAGGTAGTTAATTAATTAATTAATTAATCAAAATTGTAACCATTAATTAATTAATAAATACTTAATTAATATCATTATACCAATCTTTGTTTAGTTATTAACATGTTAGGAAAAATTAATTACCTAATAAATTTTTTACTTAATAATCCCTAAGTATATATTCAACTAGGGTTGTTACATACACCCACCTTTCAGGAAACTTTGTCCCGAAGTTAAGGTATCTTATGGTACAAAAGAAAAGAAACATGGTTCACACATTCATAACAATTAACCAACATTATCAGTAAGTAAGTCAAGAAAACTCATACATATTAGTGTATATGTACAAAAAATGCATGTGTAGCTAGTACATACAAGTCTCGTGCATGTACTAATAATCAAAACTATCATCCTTTAGTAATTTATGTATGCATCCAATCAAGACTAGTCTTTTATAAAAGACAACAACCAATCAATTGTTTGAGAAATCCTTTAATTACTATTATCCGGTTCAACAATTTTATTTAGACAACTGTGGTTTAGTTATGTAATAATGAATATTCATATATACACATTTTTTTTTTTTAAGGGAAAACATTAAATTCCACTGCAAGACAGATCTCCAAACCTTCTCAACTGTTACTACTCATCCTTCCTCCCTAACCTACTTCCATCTCCATTTTTATCCTCCCTCTTCTAGACTATCTTAGAGCGTCAACTATATTGACCTAACTCCAAATAGAACCTGTAAGCGGAAGTGTCGCGATCTCGACCAAGATTCCCTAGCAGGTGTAATAGCCAAATAAATTAAACATCCATTAATTCTACTAACATAACAGTAAAGTTCAATAATTCCTCTATATTGAGCAAATTAGTAAAATTCAAAAATTTCTTTAATTGAGCACATTCGCAGCACATTCGCATATAGATTTATCAACAATAATAAAATTTTATAGCAAAATTAAAACAAATACACAATTTAAATTACCTGGTTCTAATGCTAATTCACCTTGTTGTTTCCTTCCTTCATGTTGCTTGATGCACTGACCAACACTGCCCAAACCTACTATCCTCCCTGCCAACTAGGACAACTACCTAGCTCCAGGATTTCATATGGATATCCTGGCCCCCGTGGCCAAAACCTTCAACAAACCGGTGTATGTACTAATCCAATCTGACTCCAAGACTCAACTCCTCTCTACAAATCCAAGAGAGCCCCCAAAAATCAATCCCCCATCTCCCGTAGGAAAATGATCCTCCTGTAAACCTCCTTCCCCTCCATATTCCTCCTTCACCGACTTCCCCCTCGTTTACTTCCCTACCTACCCATTTATTACCTTATCTTATCATTTCGTCGTTAATGCCCCTTATCCACCTTATTTATTATTTTATCCTATATTTAATGTCTTACCCATTTGAATTAATATCTTATCCCTTTCCGTGTACGTACCTTTCTTTTTTTTAATTTAAACAATATAACTTATTATCCCTTTTAAATTTATTACCCAAGTTATTGAATATAATAGGTAGTTAATTAATTAATCAAAATTATAACCTTTAATTAATTAATAAATATTTAATTAGTATCTTTATACCAATCTTGTTTAATTAATACCATGTTAAGACAATTAATACCCTAATTAAATTTTTACTTAATAAACCTTAAACATTTATTCAACTAGGGTTGTTACATACACACACCCTTCAAAAAACTTCGTCTCGAAGTTAAGGTATCTTATGGTACAAAGGAAAAGAAACATGGTTCACACATTCATAACAAGTAACCGACATTATCAGTAAGTAAGTCAAGAAAACCCATACATACTAGTGGATATGTACAAGAAATGCATGTGTAGCTAGTACGTGCAAATATCATGCATGTACTAATAATCAAAATTGTCATCCTTTAGTAATTTATGTATGCATCCAATCCAGTCAGTGAGACTAGTCTTTTATAAAAGACAACAAACCAATCAATT
Organism: Picea engelmannii; assembly: GCA_009831015.1. Taxonomy (NCBI): domain Eukaryota; kingdom Viridiplantae; phylum Streptophyta; class Pinopsida; order Pinales; family Pinaceae; genus Picea; species Picea engelmannii. The sequence continues at coordinate 144,865 of ML805030.1, read as the reverse complement.
GTTTGATAAATACTTTAATTATTATTATCTTGTTCAACAATGTTATTTTAAACAACTGTGGTTTAGTTACGAAATTATGAATATTCATATATACATATTTCCTTTTTTTTTGAAGGGAAAACATTAAATTCCACCACCAGACAGATCTCCATACCTTCTCAACTATTACTACTCATTCTTCCTCCCTAACCTACTTCCATATCCATTCCTATCCTTCCTCTGCTAGACTATCTTGGAGCATCAACTATATTGACCTAACTCCAAATAGAACCCGTAAAACGAAGTGTTGCTATCTCGACCAAGCTTTCCTAGCAGGCATCTGACAGTCATCATCACATGTCTTGGGGAGCATGAACTAACACCGTCCTCCCATGACTTCAGGTTTCAGAGGATACACGGTGGGAAATGCTTCCACCCCTCCTAATCATAACTAGGGTCCACACCCTACAATGGAGGATACACGGTGGGAAATGCTTCCACCCGTCCTATTAGGACTAGGGTCCAGACCCCAATGGAATATCCAGTGGCACCGTGTTGTTGGAGGTTTTGTCATCATTTATTCGGTTTTGGACAGTGTCATCACCTGGAATCCTGCACTAGTCCACATATCATAGCAATGCATCCAAACCAATATAATTTCACATACAATTATATTGTAATATTGTATGTAGTCTGTAATAGCCAATGCATAGCCAATGCATAGCCAATGTTTCAAACTAATATTGTAAGATTAGTCTGTAACACAAACTCATACATTTCTATGCATTATCATCATGTAATTGCATACTATCATCATTTCTATTTGGTCTCCTGGTACCGATAAATTAACATCAAAGTTTTCCAGTTAGGAATAGATCTCATAATATCACATAATTCAATTTCGACACCCATTCATAAGATTATCATTTACCCAAAATAGATTGCATCATATCCAACTTCATTCTAATAGCATTTAAAGATTCAGCAAATTCACATTCTCACAATATGTCGCATCATATACATCATCATCAATACCATTTAAACATTCATAAAATTTACATTCACATAATAGATCACATTACACACATAATCATCAACAACATTTATTTATTCATAAAAGTTCATACATTTAAAATTTAAGTGTATCACTTAATAGTTTCATTATGTATAGAAAATAAAGTATATAGGCCTCAAGTAATCCTAGTTGTCTAAGTCAAAAGGTGGTGTTACATACACCCAACCTTCGAGAAACATGTTCTCGAGGTCATCTAAAAAGTGAAGGATAGTCTCGTCGTAATGTCTTAGCATCTTTCGAGGTAGTAGATCCTAGACTATACTTGTCCCACTGGAACTTAACTTGGTCTACTAGACGATTCCTGAGTTGTCGGACTCTACAGTCCAATGTGCGCAGTAGTAATACCGTGAGGGTTCCCACATCTGATACCTGCAATTCGTTCCAATTTAGTTTATGTGATTCATCAACAACATAATGATGTAAAAAAGATACATGAAATACATTATGAGTTTTATGCAAGTGGGGTGGCAGTACGAGACGATATGCAACGGGTCCAATTTTCTCTTGGATCCTGAATGGTCCTATAGACCAAGGTGACAATTTTGTCCCCTTCCTGAACCGTATGGTACTCTTATTAGGTCTGATACGAATGAAAACCTAGTCTCCCACTTCATAACTTCGGTCGGTCCTATGTGCATCCGCATAATTGTTCTGTCTATCTTGTGCTTCCTTTAGTCTATACCTAATCTGAATCACATGTTCCTCCATTTCTTGAATCAATTCTGGCCCAACTGTTACTCGGTCCTCTAGTCTATCCCAACTCAATGGCATTCTACATGGCCTCCCATACAAAGCTTCGTAGGGTGGCATTCCGATGGAGCTATGATAACTGTTATTGTAGGCAAACTCTACCAAAGGTAGGTACTTCTCCCATTGGGTTTGATTATCCATTACATACATCCTAAGCATGTCTTCAATGACTTTATTTACTCCCTTAGTTTGCCCATCTGTTTCAGGATGATAAGATGTGCTTAAGTTCAACTGAGTCCCCAACGCTGACTGTAAACTTGTCCAAAACCTAGAAGTGATTCTGGAGTCCCTATCTGAAATGATCTTCTTAGGTATCCCGTGTAAATAGATAACCTCGCTTACAAACACACATGCCGCATCAGTGACATCATAAGTGTCTCTAACCGGAATAAAATGAGCACTCTTGGTTAACTTATCCACTATCACAAGAATGGCATTGTTTCTATGAGATGTGAGCGGCAACCCCACAACAAAATCCATAGAGATGACTTCCCATTTGGACATAGGAACATCATGTGGTTGTAGGATGTCTGCCGGGTGATGGTGGTCGGCTTTCACTTATTGACACTCTAGGCAATTAAGGATGATATGGACTACATCGCGCTTCATGCCTACCCAAAAGAAGAGCTTCCTCATATTTGCATACATCTTCTTCACATCCAGATGCACACAATAAAGTTATCTATGGGCTTCCATCAGTATGATGCTTCAAATATCCCCATTCTCTGGGATGTACATCCTTCCTCGATATCTTAACAGTCCGTCTATTTCCAGACTATATCCTTCATATTTTGGATCTAACTGCCTCCCGCTCTGGAGGTTTGAAGTAACCTTTAAATACCAACTGTCTCCTGGAAGTTGTGTCAACATATGTTCCCTTAGATTGACCTTTAAGGTTACCAAGGAGAAGATACATGGTCTCCTACTCAATGCATCTGCGACCACATTTTCCTTTCCCTTGATGTACGAAATACCAAAATCATACTCACTGATAAACTCACTCCATCGCCTTTGGCTGGCATTCAGATCTCTTTGAGTGAAAAGATGTTTTAAACTTTGATGGTCCATTTTGATCTCAAAGGTTCGCCCCACAAGATAGTGCCTCCAAATTTTCAGAGCTAGCATTACAATTGCCAACTCTAAATCATGAGTCACGTATAAATATTCATGTTTCTTCAACTTCCTTGATGCATAGGCTATCACTCCTCCATCCTGCATCAACACAGTCCCCAACCCTTGCTTCGAGGCATCCGCGCAGACCGTGAAGTCCTTTTCCATATCCGTCACTCGTAGAATTCGCGCACTAGTTAGTAACATCTTAAGCTCAATGAATTCACTATCACATTCTTCTGTCCATTCATACCTAACCCCCTTGCGTTGCAAAGTGGTGATGGGTTTCTCTATTTTTGAGAATCCTTCTACAAATCTCTGGTAATAACCTGCTAGCCCCATGAAGCTTCTCACCTCATGGGCATTTTTCGGCACTAGCCACTCCATAATGGCCTTTACCTTTTCTGGGTCCACAGAGATTGCTTCGCCGGAAATGATATGACCTAAATAGTGGATCTCTTTCTGGAAGAAGGAGCACTTCGACATCTTCCCATACAATTTGTTCTCTCTAAGGAAGGACAACACTATTCACAAGTGTTCCTCATGTTCTCTTTCATTCTTGGAATAGATGACGATGTCATCTAAAAAAACTTGTACAAAATGGTCTAAGTACTTCCGGAATACGTCGTTCATGAGGCTCATGAATACTGCTGTCACATTGGTCAATCTGAAAGGTACTACAACAAACTCGTAATGTCCAAACTGAGTTCGAAAGACATTTTTTGGGATATCACCTTCCTTAATCCTTAACTGATGATACCCTGATCGCAAATCAGTCTTTGAGAATACCGTTGCTCCTTTCATCTGATCGAAGAGGTCATCTATACGTGGCATCAGGTACCTATTTTTCACTGTAGCACGATTCAAGTCTCTGTAGTCTATACACAGTTGTAAGGATCCTTCCTTATTCTTTACAAAAATTACTAGCGCACCCCAGGGTGAGACACTGGATCTTATTAGCCCTAAGTCCAGTAACTCTTTCAATTGCATTTGCAATTCACAAAGTTCTGGTGTTGTCATCCGATACAGAGTCTTGGAGATTGGTTCTGCACCAGGTTTTAGCTCTATAGTAAAATCAAGCTCCCTTTCAGGATGTAACCCTGGTAACTCATTTGGAAAAACATCCTGAAATTATGACAATACCAGGTACTAATCCAATGAGCGTCCCTTCCTTTCATTCACTGCTTCCACTACATAAAATCAACACCCTTGCCTCAAGCATCACTTAACCTTCATAGTTGATTTAAAGCGTAACGACACTTTTCTCTGTACACCCTAGATCTCTATTGGTCTTCCTTCATCATCGACACAAAGCACCCTCTTTGCGAAACAATCTACCAAAGCTCGATGAGATGCTAACCAATCCGTTCCAATGATTAGGTCATATGCCCTGAGAGCAGTGACGTATACCTTCAACCTGGTAGTACACACTCCCAGGCCTACTATACAATTATCAACACTAGGTCCTACTGCATGCTTTTCCCCCGAAACCATCTCGACTTGTTTAAAGTAATCATGCTCGTAGGCTGCCAACCCAATCTTTTCAAATGCAGATGGTGAAATGAAACTATATGTCGCACTAGAATCAAACAAAATTTTAACATTGATATGATTTAGTGTACCTGATGACTCCACCACCATGGATTGATGATCGGCCTGGTGATTATTAACCGCTACGTAAATCTGGTGGCTGCTACTTTCTCTCCCCGTCAGTGCCTTTCCTTCTCTATGAATGAACCCTGATTGTATCTCTAGGTAGTCACTCTAGTAATGGGGTCCTCCGCACCCCCAACAGGTAACACGGGATTGAACCTGTGCACTATTACGTTATTGTCTCTGAAATGAGTTCCTTCCCCTGGAACCCCTGCCCCTACTTGTTGTTCCTTGAGATGGTCGTAGACCTATTTGCATCGTTGGTGATGAATGAGATGTTGCACTCTCTGCCATTGAAATCCCAGTAGCTACTGTCCTTGGAGCGACTCTGTTACCATATGGTGGTGGCCTTCAACCCCCTCCCCTAGGAAATGTCCTCGAGGCCTCCCCTACAAATCCTGGGCGATGTGGAAATGTCGATCTTGTACCCCCGGTCAAGTTCATATGTTCTTCCACATAACGTGCATTTTCCACCGCTTCTGCTACTGAAGATGGTTTCCACATCCGCACCATAGCTCTTATCTTAGGGTTCAATCCATAGATGAAGTGCTTTGCCTGTCGTTGGTCATTTTCCATATACAAAACATATTTGACCAGTTCTATAAACCTGATCTCATATTCTTATATAGTTTTGTTTCCTTGTACTAAGGCATGCAATGCCCCTACTTGTTGTTCCTCGTAGTATGCTGGTAGATATTTCATTCAAAACCTCTCCTCGAAAATTTCCCAAGATACTATGTCTGGGGTAAGGTGTAGTTGTCTTTCCAGGTTGCCCCACCAGTTCAAGGCCCTGTCTCTTAACTGAAAAATGACGATCATTTCCTTTGAGTTGGAAACATGTTCCATTAAGGCAAAACACCTTGTCATGCCTTCTAACCATGCTTCCGTGCATTCATTGGCGCGACCCCCAGCAGACTCCAGAAGTTTGATCTTCTGCAATTCTCACATGATGTCTTCAGGTGGAGGTCCTCCCCCTGAATCCCTTGACGCTTTTTTATATTAAGCTTAGCATATATTATTAAATTTAAATAATTTAAATAATTATGAGTTTTAATTTAATTTAATATAAGGTAATTAATTTAATTTAAATAATTTAAATTTACGTAATAGTATTAATACTTTTAAATAAAAAAATTTAAACAAAAAAAAAATTAATATATATATATAAAGAAATGATAATTTAATTATTCAAAAGGCGTATTAATACTTTTAAATCAATTATTAAGACTAAACATTAATATATAAAAAAATTATGTGGCATTCACTGGCAGCCTTTAAGGTCAGGATTCTGGCATGAGGCCCACGTGCCCGGCCTCTGGCTCTTAGTACCAAAAACCTAAGCTCGCCTCTTTCCTCTGTCGCCTCTCGCCTCTTTCCTCAGCTCTTGGCGCTGGTGTTGGTCTGGTTATGATTTTGATCCTATTCTTTTGCATTGATCTACTTACCAATATGTTATCCTTTCAAGGTTGAAATGTTATGTTGCTATAGTTTCCCAAGCAGTTGTTTATCATCTTACTAGTTTTACTTGCTATTTCCTACCTATGAAAGGTTGTGTTTAGACTTTAAACTTCAAAGCCCATGGAAAGAGGTTTCTAGCCAGTGTGGTAGTTTGTTATTGTGATTCGAAAGATGGACAAGTAAAAAGCTAACTGTGTGCGTGGTTAATTCCATTCTCGGCTCCTTCGCCCTTACAACCCCCAAAATCCGTGCCCCTAAAACCACGAACATCGCTCACAAATGATCGCAGTAGATGCACAATCTACTTGTAGAATCCAAGAAGAGAGGAAGAGAAGGGCCAGTCGCGCATTCATCTCTCAATTTTTCTTTCGATTCGATTCGATGGTGATGTCCTGCCCTTACTTATTTTGCGATTTCTTCCTCTGCTGAATTTAATTCTCTCGTTCCCTCCTATTTCTCATCAGATTATGTGAATATCATCTATATGGGACCTGACTAGTTGGTGGAGGGGATGCAGGGCTTTCCCATGGCAGAAGATAATCGTCTTCTTTTAACCCATGGGAGAGAGGAAGAGAAGAATTCATTTCCAGTGGTTTTGATAGCCAGAAAACCGAGAAAACAAGATGGTTCCGGAGCAAGAAATCGCAGAGCACCTGAAGGAAATTATTCTGCCTCCATGTTTTGTCTTCTGCAGAAGACTTGTGAGGCCATCACAATACCACCTTCATGCGTCTTCTTCTGATTCCCCCTCCCTGCCTACCCCCAACCAGCGTCAAGGGTTCGAATCTGGCAACATTCTCATTTGTAGATCTAAATGTGTTTTTTCTGGAGCGGCCAGATTTTATGTGGGTGTTGTTCAGTTCATGGCGAGTGATGTTTTACAAGGGCCAGAGGCTTGATTAGGGTCTTTTGTTCTCCCACTGTTTTGGTTGTTCGTAGGTTTTGTCTTTCCCTTAGAATAAAATTTGTTGAAATATGGTTAGTTCGGAAGCCTCGATCGGAGAAGCCTGTTTGCCGGAGGCTACCAGGAAATATGGGATTACGAAACCAATTTTGTTATCAGGCCCATCTAGAACAGATCTTCAGAGGAGCCGAGAGTTGGAGTAGTTTTTAGTGAGTGGTGGGCTTTATCAGAGTGAAGAGGAGTCTGCATTAAGAGAGGAAGTACTTGCCCAAATTGACCAAGTAAGGGTTTTTTCTTTCCATGTATATTTTTATTATTGTTCTTTAATTTCTCAAGTTCATCGTTCATTGAGGCCATGTCCTTGCACTGTACTATAGTTAATGTTTTTAGTATTTTACCAATGTTTCTCTATTTTCTAGGATCTATACTACGAGATTCCCTTTTATTGTTTTTTTGAAAGTGTTTGAGTTAAACTCAATAGAAGCATTACAACTGGTCTGAAGAGGTTGGGCATCAGAAGTGGCCCATTTACGTGACTGAAACGGTTCTTGAAGGTTGAATCACTGAACACAAGCACTTTGGTTCAACTAAAGCTACCTTGGCAGAGGGTACTCTTTTGTCGAAATCACCCAGGACTTGCACCTGTCCCCAACTACTCATTCATGTCTCCAGGAGAATTTGAACCTTGGTAGGTGGCCTACTCTGACACTGTCTTCACAACTGAATCACAACCCCATCAATTCTATACGATTCTTTAGTTCGGTAAAATTATATTTTCTGAGTATTTGCAGCATTCTATAGTTGTCATTCTCAATATGATACCTGTGTGTTGTATGGATTTCATGTAGTTGCAATAAGGTTTGAATTTGCATATACTATTCACCTATTCTTCTATGGTGGACCCCACAAGAGAGTTTTTTCCTAGCCTATTATCATTGGAGGGGGCTTGGACCTATCTATCAACGGAGATACATTGAGCTACAAACTAGACTTTTATTTTAGTCAATTAAATTGGTTTTGTTTTATTGGTCATGATTTCTCTGTTTAGAAGTTGTTCTAGTAGCAGTTTTTCTTTTTGTTTATATAAGTTGTGATTAGGGCCTTTTTACACTGCCTAGAGTGGTAGAATATTTCAAGTTAGTTTTATTAATATCATAGTTGAAAAAAGTGTTGAGTTTAACCCTTGCAAGTTGCTAGTCAAACTGGGTTCTCTGTCCAAACTGACCGATTTTGAAACGGGCGTAGGTTTGACTTGTTAGTTTTTCATTGTTTGGTAAGTTTAACACATGAGCTCGACTAATAACTCACATGGTGATGAGAAATAAAACATGAAATAAAAAAATGGTTTGACCATGTTTTTGCCAAGTCAAATTCATACACTATGGCCTCGCCAAACCATTCATTGAACCACAATTTTAACATTGATTAGGATAATCTAGGTGATACTATGGAAAGTTGCACAGATTTTATAAAAAAATGACTGAAAGCAATGTTTACATGAAACTTTAATAGAATACACTGCAAATCCATTACAAATATGATCATAATCATTGTAACAACCCTAGTTTCTTGTTTTACTTTGGTGATTTTTTTTATTTTTTTTTTTAACATTTTAAATTCGTATTGCATTTATTTTTATATTTGTGTTAAAATTTCTATGTTTGGTTTGTAGGATAGGTGCAGCTGGAGCTAGAGCTTGGAGCTTTGGCCCTCAGGCCCATATTTCAAACAAAAGCTCTGATACCATGTGTAATAGCCAAATAAATTAAACATCCATTAATTCTACTAACATAACAATAAAGTTCAATAATTCCTCTATATTGAGAAAATTAGTAAAATTCAAATTTTCTTTAATTGATCACATTCGCAGCACATTCGCATATAGATTTATCAACAATAATAAAATTTTATAGCAAAATTAAAACAAATACACAATTGAAATTACCTGGTTCTGATGCTAATTCGCCTTGTTGTTGCCTTCCTTCCTGCTTCTTGCTGCACTGACCAACACTGCACAAACCTACTATCCTCCCTGCCAACTAGGACAACTACCTAGCTCCAGGATATCATATGGATATCCTGGCCCTCGTGCCCAAAACCTCCAACAAACCGGTGCCTGTACTGATCCAATCTGACTCCAAAACTCAAC